>JANHAO010000654.1:0-39536 GCA_026873985.1 Saraca asoca | reverse complement strand
GTAAATTTTAAATGTCATTAAAAGGATAATAAATATTTCCCGAACTCCTAAAATTATTTTAAAATTTCCAAAAAATAGAAAACAATGGCCGAAATGCTTTGAAAAAATTTCGGGTCAAAATGATCCTTGGATGACATGCAAGCGCTCTCACACGTTGTGCACTGCGAGTGGGCCTAGCTAAGGAAGCACTATTCATCTTCTTCCTCAGCTAGGCCAGACGGGTCACATAGACTCGGAATTCGACCCAGTTATAGAAAACGGGTCAAAGCCCATATCTTCCTCATTTCTCATCCAAATTTTGTGATTCTAGTGTCTATGGAACTAGAATTTTATGAACTTTAAAAAATCCTTTATCAATTTTATGTTTTTTCAACAAAAAAACTGGATTGTGTAAAAGAAACGATTCGACTGGGTATTTAGTGTATGTTTGGTTTCTGCTCGAAATTCTCCCTCAATTCTTAACTAAATCTAGTGATTTTGGTCCTATTTCATTCACAATCTACTTATTTAGAAAAGCCCTTAAACAATTATGCACAATTTCATATAAAATGGGAGAAATTAGAAGTTGAAACCCGAGGACCATTCAGGTTCTACTATTCGGGTTTGATAAAGACCCAGTTGAAACTATAAAATTTTTAGCAATTACATGTTGAAAACATCATCCTAGAAGTCTAAGATTAAAATTAGGGAAAAATTAACCCAATTGCACCAAAATTGATCAATTAACATATATGGATTTTAGGAAAAACAAATTGGGTTGTTGCCTATATTGGATTATCTCTAATTTATAGCCACAGTAGAATTAGACATGACTCTGATACCAATTGCTAAAATGTAATCACAAGAAAAATTATCTTTTCTAATCACTACATATGGCATGTAAACAATATATAGATTATAGAAATTTAAAAGTCAAAAAGGTTCTCAAAATTACCTGGAAATGATGCAGATAAAAATGCCATCTCAACCTGTGACCTACAGTGAAGGTAAGGGGAGAAACTATTCCTATTCCATAGAGAACACCCTGATCAATTTTGATGGGAAAAACTAAACTTCTGAAGTGGTTAGGAATAGGGGCCTCCCCTGTGAATATAAAGAAGATGGAGCAAGCCAACCCATCATAGCAAGTCCAATCACAGGGCCTATATCCACATAAGCCCAATTAAAAGATCACAACCACTAAATGGGCTTTATACTAAGTAAGCTCATATATTATGACATTTAATTAATCTTAGACTTATTGTATTATGTCAGTCCAAAATAAAATGCTAACATTCATCTCTTCATAACTAATTTCACTCTATAATTGGGTTTGTTGTAGGAAATGATTAATTTTGTTTACAAAGCATTTCATTTGCTTAATAAGAGAATTACGGACGGATGTTTGTTTGTTTGTTTGTTTTTTCTTTTTTGTGATGAACATATGTGTATGTGTGAGTGAAAATTAAGAATAATTAAAGAAATAAATAATGTTTTGTTTTTTTGGTAATTTTTTCTCTATGTGAAAATTATTAGAGTGGAAAACAAATAAAAAAAGAAATCGAACTATGATTTTTATTGTCATGTTGTGCAGAAAATAAATAATAAAGGAAATTGAACTATGATTTTTATTGTCTTGTTTTCGATGTTATATAGTTGATAACATCGATTAAGTGCGTATAAAATATATATAAGCATGATAAAATCAGCCATTGTTTTGACAGTGCAACTCATTGTTAATAGAATAATTCTTTACGTATATTTATATTTACAATTAATCTTCTTTTTTGAATTATTTTTTTCCTTTTTGGATAGATATTTCATTCAACATGTATATTTGAATGAGACAAAATCAACAATTAACTGTTGAAGACCTTGGTTTGATGTTATGAAACAAATGGTGAATTTTGTGTAAATCAAAATTTGTTCATCAATGTCGATGTCCCAAATTAGGTTATCTAGGTCTAAATCAAACTATTAAATTATTCATGTCAAATAAAAGTTCATTAGTATTCTCTATTAAGAAATTTGTCGAAATACAAAGTGGAGTGTATTAATACTCATCCAAAGAAGGATTTCTAGTTTGTGAATATCTAGAGTTAAAGATTCTAGACTGTGGCAATTTCTTATCATGTAAAATATTCCTAAAGGTTGCTCTTTTTGCAATCTCACGTTCAATTGAAGATGCTTAAGATTATTGAATGAAATTGATGACTGGTGAAAGAAATATACTGCATAGGAGAATATCTTCAAAAGAACTCTTATAAAGATCAAGTTGACTTAAATATTTCAAGAATAAAATGTTTGAAAGAAGAATTAATACCTATATGCACCATGAGTTCAATGAAAGTCTTTAACAGTGATTTAAACCTTTTAACAGGAATTTCATAATTTTTTGTTGTTGATTGGCTACAGGTGACTGGCTAAATCAATGGCAACATCAATTAGCTTTAATGCTTTCTTAAATACATATCTAGTTTGACAACCTCCCTTTGAAGTCAGCATCGTCAATTCTGGAGTTGATAGCTTAATAAAACTCCTAGGGTTGAGCTCTATATAACATCTGATGATTGACAGTCTTTTGATTGTTATCTTTAAACAAACTAGAAATTTCGATGGAAGAATATAGCTTTCCAAGATCAGTTCTTCCAAAACAAGACATATGGATACTAGCTCTTTAAGTAGGAAATCAATGATTTTAACATCCTTAAGAAATAAACTTTGAAGAGAACCAAAAACCCCTAAACAGCATCAATTAAGAATGCAAAAGTTACCTTTTCCACGGACTTGGAAGCAAAATGGCCCTGTGGCAATTCATATGCTTGATGATGTCTAGTTCCAATCATCTTTCCTTTAAAAAGGTTCAATTCAATCTTTTTGATATCATTTGTCATGGAAAAGAGGACCCATTGTCAATTCTCTCTTTACGCTATCTATCATAATAGATAAAGAACCACAAGTTCTTGATGGTACATCTAGCATAAAAGTGAAGGATTTTATCCATAAAATCAATGAAATTTGCTATGGAGACAAAATATCTTAGATGTAAAGGATATTCTATGTGACAACTTTGGAAGATCTAAGTGTTTGTGAGGATCTCGGGTTCATCAAGATTTATGCTTGATGGTATCATGGATAATGGGTTTTTTCACCATTCTTTCCCATTATTTAGACACAAGGCTAATAGGGATCAAGATTTTCATTGATAGCAAGGAGAAGATATGAAAGAGAATTATTTCAAGTAGCAAATTTATGTAATCATTACTTTTAGTTGAATCTATCTATCTCTTCTGTTGGCTTATTGTTTCATTTTTGCCATTGCATCTAAGGCAGTCATCAATGTTTTCCATTTTGCATTAATGGAAAAAAAGATTATCATCATTTTATCAAAAATTGATTTGAAATTAATAACACTCTAATTTAAGAAATTGAATAAATGGATTTAGTTAGAGATAATACTTTCCTTTGAACAAGAAAAAACATAATTAAGTATATGTTATGAATAATTTGCATGTATGTTTTAATTTAAAAGCTTGAGGCTGGTTTCTAAACATGTTCTTTGCCCTGATTTTATCTTGAATTGAGAAAATATGCTATTGTTTCAAACTCTTTCAAACATATATTGTAGCTTAATAATTAATAAATTCTTCTTATAACAAAAAATAATAAACATTACCAAGAGTTATTCAGAAAGCAAGAAATGAAGGATCAACAAATAAAACACTTCTTCAAGCAAAAAAAAAAAAAGAAAAAAAAATAGAAATTATTTTCAACCCCTACGTATAATTATTGGACAATCTAGATTAGTCTATGACGAAAATTATGTTATTATGGCTACCATTATCTTAGATGGTCAAGAAGGGAGTCCAATGTTTTCGGGTGTTGAAGCCTACAATTTTTTTGTTAAGGGACTTAGATTGATATGATGATATATTGCATAAGTTCACCTCTTTTCCCTTTAACGACTGCGGTTAATTGATCATTAATCAAGGGAACTCCATTGTATTTTTGTCTCCCTAACTTACCAATGAAAATAGGGTATAGATTAGAAATAACAAGATCACTATCTAAGGCCAGATTCTCTATTTCTACAGCAATAAAAGCCTAATTAAAACTAGCTAGTAAGTCCACGGTGACAAATATTCAACATGTGATGATTAATGAAATTACTAGGCATTAAATCCCTTAATAGCAATTGAATTTGTGTTTGTTAATTACTTTAGAAAATGAAGTTTAATTTGTTAGGAAAATCATCCACACCCAAAAATTCATCCATACGAATTTGTTATCTCCGCCTTTTATTCTTCTAAGAATCCACAGAGATATCAACAAGACAATGTGACAAAGCTTGTTAATCATCAAATCAAATAATAATAAGGGGAAGTTGTTACTTTGATGCTTCACTGATCTCCAATGCCTTGACTAACAGTGGTTTGAGATTGCTTGCGTGCTACTTGTATGGATGAGTAAAGAAAGGAATAGGGTTGGTGGTACAAGGAATGTGGTGATGTACATAGTACTTAAATATTAAATATAGTTGTTTATGCCAAGTGGTAACCTTTCTTTGCATGCATTTTTGGTGATTGGTTGTTAGTTACTAATCTTCACTTTGACCTTTCACTAAAACTTGTACAGTGTTGATGTTGTTAATACTAATGTTGAACTTTTTACCATCACTTTAATTGTTAAAAAAATGTAAAAAACTATAACATAGTTTGAAGATCGGTGAAAATCACATATTATGATATCTAACATTGCTTCATATTTCTCTGGTTCCTAATATAAGTTGACATTATTGAGATTAATAAACAGATTCTGTAACTTTAGCATAAAGATCACCGGCATACTTTTTACACAAAGGACCAAAAATTAGACAGGAGCAAGTTTCTTCTGGTTAATTTCAAGTCAAATGCCTTATATCTTATTACTCTGAGATGCTATCATGTAATTAATTTATTATACAAATTATTCTGAAACTTTGAGAGAAAGCATGGTACAGTGTAGTTTTTTCATAATAAATGTGTCTTTTTCTTTCTTTCTTTTTTGATTGTAAATGCTTATAATAGATATCAAGTGTAAATATAACTATCTAATCTGGGTAATATGTAGATGCCATATCTACAAGTTCTATAATTTTCATAGGAAAATTTGTTGTAGTATGTTGGTAGGTTTTTTGTAGTCCACACAGTTTATTTTAAATTTCCATTTACAACATGATGCATGAACCCTTGATGGTTTAATGACGCTTCCAAGAAAAGGAAAAAACAAAATTTGTTAATAGATTCAAGGAAGCATGAGCATAAATTTTTTATTTTTATCTTTTTGGCCTTCTTATATTTAAGTTCCATTTTAGTTGAAACTATATAATTTATTGTGAAGGATAGAACTAGGCCTTTTAGAGAACATATGGCTATAAATCACTGAGCTCTTGTCTAGATTACAATATCGGATTACTAATCTCCCATATACTCTAAAAGAACTTTCTTTGAAGCTTTTATTTTTAATGGCTAAAAAGGAAAAGAATTATCCAAGGCTAAGGGCAACAAAGACAAGTGAGAGAAAAAATTGAGTTGGGCTATAATCTTTATTGCCCCTCTAAGGGGTTTGGGTCCTTGATGAAGGTTTGCATCTTTTCTTTGCTTTTTGTATGTGTTTAAGTCTTTGTGGGTATGTTACATTTTGACAAGTATTTGGCATTTTAAATTTATGCCTCTTGGATGTACATTAATGATTTACTTCCCCTTTTTTTATCTATTGTGATCTTGAGTTACGTACTAATTTTGGAAATTGATTTTTTACAAATGTCCTTTATTTTTCTGGTATAAGATTTGTGTAGATGAAATTTGATAATATCTATTGAAATATATGTTTCTTGTATCTCTTCATTTGTGTTAATAAGGTTCATTCTCTTTTCAAGTATGTAAAGAGGTGAAAATTTCTATGTTTCTCTCTTTCTAGTTAATTCGAAAGATATAGAAGTAGATCAAAATAACGGGAATATGAGGATGTGAGATCTTGCATTGCTAGCCTTGTCTACAATAACTAGTCCCACTAACAACAAGAACAAAATTGGAATGGGTGGATATAGATATTTATTCAAGGTAATTCAATATTTAATAATTAAATCAAAATCCTATTGTTAAAAATTGTATCTCATGGTATGGCTTAAAGCATATTATTTCTTTCAAGGGGTAACTTTGATTGACTTGCAAAGAGATTGGAGTCTATTTTAGATCTTTGATTGGATTTTTTCTTGGTGTCATTTTTGTGTAATTTTTTTTTCTTCTATTAAGCATTACTTATTCTCTTCTATTGTACTCATTTCCTCCTTTTATTAATCTTTTCTTAAGTTCTATAAAAATTAATCTTTTTCTTATTCTATAAAAAATGTATCTCCATATTTTTATAAATGTGAATATTTAGGTATGATTCATACATGGACAAAAAAAATTGCACTAAAAAGGCTTTCAACGAACACTGGAAAGGAATGGTAGTCCTTAATAAAACTACTTGTAAATGTCATAGCACACACAATCTTATCATGCTATTTGGTTATTACATCTAAAAACAAGAAAAGGTTCCAGTTTCTTACTACATTCCAAAGCTTGTACACTTTTTTTTTTGGTTATAAACCCAAGAAAGCTTATATTGGAATGGACTAACTTATTGTTTCTAGTTATGAAAGTTTAAACTTTGAATTTAAAGAACACAGTTTGATGATTTGATTTTTTTTTTTATATGGCAACAACTCATGCCTTAGGTAACGGATACCCCAAGCATTTCCCACATTATTGTGGAATTCGTCAACTCATTATACCATCATGAATCCTTTATTCATAGAAATATCTCTCTGTTTCGCTTGATAATGCATTGAATCCAAAAATATCAAATTTTGACATGACTAGATTGAAATTATGGAGAAAATAGAAGAATCAAGGAAACACACAATAATGGGAACACGGTAAGTGTCTCGGAAGCTATCAAGTTTTTAAGTTTATTTTATGTTATTCATTTTAGTTCTAATTAGTGTTATTCCAATGACTGGTTCTTGTATCTGTAAATTCAAAGCCTGCTGGCAATCTAGGTGCTTCGGCATAGTTGTTTGTAGCTAATGTCTATTCTCAATTCTTTACTCTCCAAAACTCTATTCAAAATTCAAATAAAATAATTAAATAGAACAAAAACTAAACTTTTCCTCTTAATCAAGTATGAATCAGTTTTTAGTATCATTTCTTATGTTTGAACTTTAATGTTCTAAAAAGCTTGTATTGTTGGCATCTTTTTTCTTTCCTTTTTGTCGTTTTTTTGTCAATTGTCTTCATAATAAGTTTTGCTAATAGTTTTGTGTCACATTAGGTTATTACTACAATTACAGAGGGGAACTAAAATGTTCCAACATTTTGTAGTAATTTGCTTCATACTACTTACTATTTGTTCTACAGTTGCTTTGCCATAAAGATAGTTAGCTATAAATTTTCATTTCTCAAGTATGAGTTGTCTTAAACCATAATCTAAATAAAAAATCATATGAAATATGGAAGAATGCATTTTTCTTTAAGATAGTCTATAATGAATCTATGTAGAAGATGTGAAAAGGAAAACACATTTGTTGTCACAATTTAATTCAATGGTGGTTTGAAGCAATTTATAACAATAGCATATTTTCTCAGTTCAAGATATAATCAAGGTAAAGAGCATGTTTAGAAACCAACCTTAACCTTCTAAATTAAAACATATATAAAAATGATGCATAACGTATACTTAATTATGTTTTTAGTTGTTCATAGAAAAGTATTATCTCTAACTAGATCCATTTATTTTATTTCCTAAAGTAGAGTGTTATTAATTATAAATTATCTTTTGCTAAAATGGTGACAATGTTTTTTTCCATCCTTGCAAAATGGAAAACATTGATGACTGCCTTAGATGCAATGGCAAAGATGAAACAATAAGCCAATAGAAGAGACAAAAGGATCCAACTGAAAGTAATGATTACATAAATTTACTACCTTAAGCGATTCTCCTTCCTATCTTCTCCTTTCTATTAATGAAAGTTTTGATCCTTGTTGGCCTTGTGTCCAAACAATGGGAAAGAATGGTGAAAATACTATTGTCCATTATACCATCAAGCATAAATCTTAATGCTCACAAATACTGAAATCTTCTAGAGTCATCACACAATATATCCTTTACACCTAAAATATTATGTGCCTACAACAAATAGAGAGTTCACTGATTTTGTGGAAAAACCATTCACCTTTATGTTATATGCACCATTAAGAAGTTATGGTTCTCTATCTGTTATGATAGACACAATAAAGAAAGAATTAACTAATGGGTTCATTCTATGACAAATGAATCAAAGAGGTTGAATTGAAATTCTCAAGAGGAAAGCTTATTGGAATTGGACATCATCAGGCATATGAATTGCCCCAAGGCCATTTTACTGCTAAGTCAACGGCAAAGGTTTTTCTTGAGCTTTTTGCATTCTTAATCAATGAGTTTTAGGCTTTTGGCTCTCTTTCAAGTTTATTTCCTAAAGATGTTTAAATCATTAGTTTCCTACTTAAAGAACTAGTATCCAAATGTACCATCTTATAGGAATTGGTCTTGGAAGGTTGTATTCTTCCATCAAAATTTAGGGTTTGTTCAAAGAAGATAACGATCAAAAGATTATCAATTAGCAAATTTTATATATAGAGTTCAACCGTAGGAGCAATATTAAGCTATCAACTCCAAAATTAATGATGTTGGCTTTAAAAGGAGGTTGCTGGATCATATATATATATATATATATATAAGCATCAAAGCTAACTAATGTCGCCATTGACTTTAGTCAATCACCCACAAATAATCAATAGCAAAAAACTATGAAATTCCTGGTAAAAGATTGAAATCATTGTCAAAGACTTTCACTAAACTCATGGTGCATCCGGGTATTAATTCTTTTTTCAACATTTTATTCTTGAATAGTTAAGTTAACCTAGTCTTTATAAGAGTTATTATTTTTTGTTTGAAGATTTTCTTCTATGGAGTATATTTCTTTCACCAGTCACCAATTCCCTTCAATAATGATGAGAAATTGTCTCATTCAGGAATCTTTAACTTTAGATATTCACATACAAAAAATCCTTCTTTGGGTGAGTACTAATCTACACCAATTTGTATTTTTGCAAATCTTTTAACAAGAAATGTTGACAAACTTTTATTTGACATGAATAATTTAATAGCTTGATGAACTTTTAAGCCAAGCAGTTAAATTATTCATGTAAGATAAAAGTTCATTAACATTTTCTATTAAGATAAAAGTTCATCATCAAAGTATGTTATGGAATATATGTGT
This sequence comes from Saraca asoca, assembly GCA_026873985.1. NCBI lineage: Eukaryota > Viridiplantae > Streptophyta > Magnoliopsida > Fabales > Fabaceae > Saraca > Saraca asoca. The sequence goes on along the minus strand of JANHAO010000654.1, from coordinate 30,214 downwards.
TTTTTTTTCTTTTCTTTTCTTTTTTGCAAATGTTTATAGTAGATATTAAGCATAAATATAACCATCTAATATAGGTAATATGTAGATGCCATATCTACAAGTTCTATAATATGCATAGGAAAATTTGTTATAGTATGTTGGCAAGGTTTTTGTGGTCCACATAGCATAATTTAAATTTCCATCTATAACATGATGCTTGAATCTCTAATGGTTTAGAGGCTTCCAAGAAAAGGAAGAAACAAAATTTGTTAATAGATTAGCATAGGCATAAATTTTTTATTTTTATTTTTGGCTTTCTTATATATAAGTTCCATTTTAGTTGAAACTACATGATTTATTATCAAGGATAAAGCTAGGCCTCTTAGATAAAATATGGTTGTAAATGACTGAGCTCCCATCTAGATTGCAATATAGGATTACTAATCTCACATACACTCTAGAACAACTTTCTTTGAGGGCTCTATTTTGAGTTGCTAAAAAGGAAGAGAAATATCCAAGGCAAAGGGCAGCAAACACAAGTGAGAGAAAAAATGGACTTAGGTTATAATCTTCATTGCCTCTTAAAGGGTTTGGGTCCTTGATAAAGGTTTGCATCTTTTCTATGTGTATATGTCTTTGTGGATATGTTAGATTATGACAAGCATTTGACACTTTAAATTTATGCCTCTCGGATATACATTAATGATTTAGTTCCCTTGTTTTTTTTAATCTATTGTGATCTTGAGTTACTTGACGAATTTGGAAATTGATTTTTCATTAATGTCCTTTATTTTTCTTGCATAAGATTCATGTAGATGAATTTTGCTAATATTTATTGAAATATATGTTTCTTGTATCCCTCCATCTATATTAATAAGATTCATTCTTTTTTAAGGTATGTAAAAAGGTGGAAGTTCTTATGTTTTCCTCTTTCTAATGAATTCAAAAGATATAAAAGTAGATCAAAATAATAGGGGATTTGAGGATGTGAGATCTTACATTACTAGACTTGTCAGCAACAGCTTGTGCCACTGATAATAAGAACAAAATTGGACCAAGTGTATATGGATATTTATTAAAGGTAATTCAATATTTGATAATTAAATCAAAATAATATTGTCAAAAATTGTGTCACATAATTTGGATTCAAGCATGTGAATTCTTTCTAGAGATAAGTTTAACTAGCTTGTAAAGAGATTGAGGGTCTATTCTAGATCTTAAATTTTTCTTGGTGTTCATTTTGTGTAATTTTTAGTTTTTTTCTATTAAGCATTTCTTATCATCTTCTATTGTACTCTTTTCCTCCTTTTAATCATCTTCTAATAATTTCTATAAAAAAAATCTTTTCTTATTTTATAAATAACATATCTCAATATCCTTATAGATGTGAATATTTAGGGAAGATTCATACATAGGTAAAAAAAAAAAAAGTGTAGTGCAGAGGCTTTCAAGGAACACTAGACAGGAATGGTCGCTCTCAGTAAAACTACTTGTAAATGTCTCAAATCCACAATCTTGTAAAGTTACTTAGTTGTTACATCCAAAAACAAGAAAGGTGCTTATTTATGACTACATTCTAAAGCTTATACACTTTTTTTTGTTTGCCACAAACTCAGGAAAGCTTATATTAGAGTGGAGTAATATAATGTTTCTAGTTATAATCGTTTAAACTTTGAATTTGAAGAACTCAGTTTGGTGATTTGATATTTTATATGGGAAAAGCTCATGTGATAGGTGGCAGATACCCTAGGCACTTCCCATATTATTGTGGAATTTGTTAACTCATTATACCATCAGGAATCCTTTATTCATAAAAATATCTTTGTTTTACTTGATAGTACATTAAACCTAAAAATATCAAATTTTGGCATGATTAGATTGAAACTACTGAAAAAATAGCTCAGTGAGTGTCATAAAAGCTATCATGCTCTTAAGTCTATTTTATATCATTCATTTTGGTTCTAATTGTGTTATTACAATGATTAATTCTTGTGCCTTGCAATTTTAGAGCCTGCTAACAATCTAGGTGCTTTGGCAAGGTTCTTTGTAACTAATATCTATTATCAATGTTTTACTTTCCAAAACTCCATTCAAAATTCAAACAAAATAATTGAATTGAATAGGAGCTAAGGTTTTCCTCTTAGTCAAGTATGAATCAATTTTTAGTTTCATTACTTATGCTTGAGCTTTAACTTTCTAAAAAGCTTGTATTGTTGGTATCTTTTTTCATTTTTTCTATCCTTTTTTTAGTCAATTATTTTCATAATAAGATTTGCTTATAGTTTTGTGACACATTGGGTTATTACTATACTTATAGGGGGAACTAGAATGTTCTATCATTCTGTAGTAATTTGTTTCATCCTATTTACTATTTATTCTAAAGATACTCTACTATAAAGGTAGCCAGTTCTAGATTTTCATTTCTCTAGTGTTAGTTGTCTTAAACCATGATCTAATCTAGAAATCATATGAAATATGGAAGAATGCATTTTCCTTAAGATAGTCTATGATTAATCTATGTAGAAGATGTAAAAAGGAAAACACTTTTGCCACAACAACTTAATTCAATGGCCATTACTCCTTTTCTAAATGTATTTTTTATATACTTGTTTCTTTCCTAATAGCTGATTTCGTTATTTAGCCCAAAACATGTTCTAGTCCACAAATTAAGAGTGGAAATTTTAAACAGAAACAAGGAAGGAATTAACAAAGAAAAAAAAGTCTAAGAACCAGAAAGAGAAACTGGAGAGAGAAATTCTCATTAATTTACAATGCCACCAAATTAATAATCCCTTAATTTCTTTTTATTTGTCATGTAAGGAAAAAAAATTTGTTTATTGTCTATCGTTTTAGAAAATTATGAATGCTTTTATTACTTTTTTTTTTCTAATTTTGTCCTCATCATTATAAGAAATGTTCAACTACTTCACACAGCAATTGACTTTAATCACTTTTTCAATTTCATCCTTCAAAGATAAACTTTTTTAGTTTCATCATTCAATGTTTTAATTTGAGTTAATTGAATCACACAACTACTCAACATATTAAATTAATAATGAAAATGACTGACATACCTTAAGAGAATTTGCCACTTAGCCATTAAAAGATGATATAGAAAATAAATGGATTGTATTTTAAACAAAACTTTAATTTAAAAGAAATGATTTCTATATCATCCAAAAAAAAAATCCTTAGACTTGATAAACTTCATACTTCTTAGACTTTTCAACATGAAATTGAACACTTGGAATGTATTAAAAAAACCCTTAATATAAATAAAACTAGCAAATATTCTTTTTCACAATATTCATATTTCATTGTTCTAAAGTATGAAACCATATTGAAAATCATAAAATAATAATCATATTTAGAATCTAAAGAAGAATTAACATTGTACAAGAGAATAAGCACTAGATTTTCACTTTGTTGATTAAGTTATCTTTGATTTTTAATTAGATTTACATGTAGCTTTTCAGATAAAGAAATGAGTTTTTTTTTAGCAAAATGATAATAGAAAATCGATAATGATGAAGCCCTAGGTTGTGCTGTATGTTAAACTTTTATGGAAATTAGATTGATCAAATTTTGTTCTCATGGCATAAATGGAATACAAATAGACAAAATAAAATTAGGCATTAGGATCACTTGAGTTCAAAATCTTATCCATGATCTAATGTTGAGATGCTATGACAAGTTTACTTCAATATCGATTTCTCTTTTAATAGGTTCACTATTCCTTTGAAACCCTAGCTATCACATTGAAGGGGAGAATACCATCTGCAATCAAATAGGATGGAATGCAGTTAACTAGAGTTTTAGGAGTAAGGACCCATAAAAAATAATGATATTTGAGTAATAATTTGACCTATCACCAGAAAATAAATAGTTCACAAATCGGGCCTAAGTACCATCACAAACTCAACTTTAATATCACTAATATAGGCTAACAATACTTTGACACTTTATAATTATATTCCTAAATAATGTTAGGTCCAAATTAGAAAATTTCAACAATCTCCTACTTGGACTATATAATTTAGAAATCATGGTCACTTCAAGTAAATATCAAAGTAATAATGGTATTATTACATCCACAGGTCTAAATTGATATCATAATGATCCAATGATGCAAAACATTACATCCAATAGGGATATTAACGTCATACACATTGTACACCTAAACCTCGCTAACCAAAACTTAACATAAGATATGCATGACAAGATTTACATAATGATAAACATGACTACATGTAAATATCCACACAATGGTCTAAGTATTTGCCCAAGATGTCAATTGAGAAATTCTCAATACAATAGTGAGACAAGGTCTAAATATCTTGAATAATAGAAAATTGTGCTCAACAACTAATATATGGCAACATCATCAATATTTCATTGATACACATCTCAAGATAAACAATAATTTATTGTCATTACATCAAATACAATACTCCTTCTAACCCATAATCAAAAGACTTAGTGAAACCCATATTAATTACATGATCATGATACATTCCAACTGCTTAGTCTTTAGTTAGTGGATCTACTATGCTCTTGTATCTTCTCTCTCACAAACTGGTACTTAACATCAAAATGTTTCGTACAAGTAAAACTTCTATTATTTAGAGAGAAGTTAATAGCAATAGCATTTTTCTAATATTAAAACCATTAATGAAATTCCTTAACCATACAACTTCATAAGTAGCTTCATAACACATGACATACTTTGCTTCCATATTGGAGGTTGCTATAAATAATTGCTTGACACTTTTCTATGACACAGCTCTTCCTACCATAATAAAAATGTATCCATATGTCAATTTGTGATAAGCTATTAAGACATAAATCTCTATTGAGTAATTTTCACAAAATAGTATGAACTTCTCGTGTTTCTCTTAATAACTTACCTTAGTTTTCAAATATTAAAGGGATTATTTGAATTACTTAGTAATAAAATGAAAACGTTATTTTCAAGTTTTATTAAATGGACTTAAAAAGTAAGAGATAGTGCTTCCAGAGTATTTCTTTATTTTTGAGATTTATCCAATGATATGTAAATAAATAAAAGATTTATCAAAAATTATTTTGAATAATAAATTATTTCTCATTGAGGGTTATTTATATATTTAATTTTAAATATTAAATAAATGATGATAAGATTTGCAACTTGAGTTTTACCAAGTATATTTCAATCTTAATGAGTTAAAAATAATAATATAAGTTCATTGTATTTTATTAAGTCAAATTTAGACTTAATTAATGATATGATCAAATGATCTTTACTTACTGAGTATTTTTAGATATTGTAAATATTTTGTGCATTATTTAATTTGTCTACTTCAAATAAAACAAAATTACTGTAGAATAATTCATGTTATCACCTAGTGTTTTATTGCCTTAAAAAAATTAAAGTAGAATATATATATATATAAATAGGGCCCAGGGAGTCTTTTTCCTTATTTTCCTTTTTCACTTCCCCAGACCAATGGCCTTTTCTTTCTTCTTTGCATGAAGCCGTGCTAACAGCATCCTCCAAGTGTAGAAGTAGTAACTTCCGACACCGCCATCGTAGCCCACTTGGTCTCCTGTAGTTGATCCATGGTGGAGCATGATGACTAGTAAGGTAAGGTCAAATCTTCCTCAATCGGAAGATGACCAGTTGTTGCCCTACTCTAGACAACAACCAATTTGGTCATGGTAGTAACTCTGTTGGAGCTTCTTACTCCTTTTTTGAAGGTGGGTAAGTGTATTTGTACCTTTACTTTCAGCTTTCTTCATAGTTTTTTTTTTTTGATAAATCAAGATAATACCCTTTAAACCCTAACCTCCATCTTACTAAATAAAGAAAATGTTTTTGTTGTCCATAATGAATTTTGAAGAAATCTTGGCAAGATTCAATCTTACTAGAGGGAACCCAGAAAGATTTAAAGTAGAGTGGCTTGATTCTCCTTCTTAGAAGGAATTACTCTTTTCAAAGAATTGTTTAAGGTGAATAAATCACTCACTCTCTGCATACTTGTAGGTTGTTTAAATTTTTCTTATGATTAGATGTATGTTGAATACATATATTTTCTTATGATGTGGCTTAGTGGAGATTTTGATAGATATATTGAAATTGCACCATTTATGATCTATTGACATCAAAGCATAAAAGTATGAGATTGCATAGGCAAATGAGTATGGTATATTGAATAAAAGTGAAGTAAATATCGGATTGGGCTGAGATGTTTATAAGTATGTTGTTCTTGAATATAAATGGATTATTGAAAATTGCTTAAGTGTAAGTGAGTTAATTACTCATTAACTCCCTGTAATAAAAATATTTTTTTGTGATTAGATATAGTTAGAGTTGTATGGTAGCTTTTGAAATCTTATGGAAATTAGTGAAGAGAAGTAGGAGATTGGACTATATGTAGACAAGTGTGTCTAATGGAAATATATGATTGTGGAAATATGGATTTGTTGGAATCTATGATACATGGACATGAGATGTTGCATATAGGATATGTCTTAGGTGAATTAGTTGAGTGTCCAAATTGGGTAAGACTAAAATATGCCAAAATCATAATAGTTTATAGCTGATATGATTGAAATTGTTGAATGGTACATATGGAAGTTGTGTGATATAGGAAAAAAAATTCATTATTATTGGAAATGTGTAAATGTGGAATCATTGAGTATGGAAAATGTAGATTGTGGACTTACATATCTATAGGAGTTATATATGAAGTGTTATAATTGTTGAAATATAGGAAAATGAGAGTTTACCTTAGTAAAGATGTGTTTTTGTACTATGAAAATGTATGAAACTGAATGTGAGATCATGATCATGAGTTCAAAGTTTGAAAACTCCATTAGAATCACGATTAGGATTATGAGATTCAAATGTGAAGGCCTTGATTGAACTTGAGAAAATTTAGTTCAGAAAACGAGTTTATTTACCCAAAGTTGCAAACTTTCAGTAAGTTCATATTTACACATGATTAGAATTGGAAATAGGGTTAGGAAGAGTTGATTCAAATCCTTTAAGTCTAGTTTAAATCTCGATTCAAATCACATGTTATGTATGGTTGCCCTGATCCTGCGAGCATGATCGAGAAAATAGTGTAGAAAGATTAATTTGAATCATAAGCCTGGAGACAAATAGTGTTAGAATGTTTTGATATGTTGTGAGTAATAAACTATTGCCTAGAACTTCTACTAAGTTGTGTTGATTGTATGGTTGGGTTCATGAACTCACTTGTTAATTAGTTCACTTGAGTTTCCTTGTTATATTATTGTCAATGCTATGTGTTAAGCTAGTGATTGTTTAATTGAATAACTAGATGATTTGCTAGTTAGATATTATTATTGTATTGAATGTGTTATGAATTGAGTGATTGTGATTGTGAATTAATTATTTGTTGTGGATCCTTGAAAGATTCAAGAAACCTACAAAAGCAAATTGCAATTGTAAATAGCCATTAACATGATGGACAGATAAGGAGAGATTAATATCTTGGAAAGATAAGGTGACAAAAAAAAGAATGAAAATGATATGAATTGGTAAGTTACTTGAAGAATACCACCTTGGATCCATATTGTATTATTTCTAAATGGTGTTGTGTACATCAAAGTGAATTGACTTGAGTCTAGACAATGTTTATTTACCATCCATATTGTTATTGTTGCTAATAGTATTACGTGTACCAAAGTGAATTGATTTAAGAATAGAAAATGTCTGCTTTGTTTGGTTTTAAAGGATGTTTAATTGAATTAGCTTACTCTAGCTAAGGTTTCTTTTACTTCTTAGTTGAGGATTGATTGATTGACAATTATTCATATTCACATTAGTTACTGAAGTGATAGAACTTGCATAGTCCCATGAAATGATGAATGACTAAGTTATGAACTGTGATTGATTAATGAATGGATAAGATCATATAAGATATTAAATGGAATGTGATTAAAATAGTTACAGTACTCTTGAATGTTAGGTAATTGAGGTGGATTATACCACCTTTTATTGTTCTCAAGTAGGGAACAACTGAAATTGCTTATAACACTATTCCTTTTTTTTAACCAGTAAATGTTCAGATCTATTAATGTCTGATTGCCATAGTTTCAGATATTAGGATTTTTTATAATATTTTAGATTCCAAGTGAAATGATTTATAGGATGTCCTTATTCATAGAAGAATGACTAAAAGTCATTCTTGATGAGTGATTGAAATCACGAGGGTAATGATCTCCTTATATGTTTAGTACTTACCTAAAATCTTATTTGATGCTAATTGAATTTATTGAAATAAGAGTTTTTTTATATTACAATATCAAACCACTAGTGAGTATGTTTGTCCAAACTAACAATTTAGTTGTGAATAAAAGATCATGGATAGATTACACATTAGAAGAATCTTAATGAAACCATTAGGTAGTGGCCTTTGAAACATTGGGTTGGACATCTAAAAGATATATGATAAGAGATGTGAATGTGAAATAGTACACCTGTTCAAAAGCAGAAATGAGTAAAGGTGACAATATGAAAACTTGGAGATAAAAATTTGTAATAAGAAAGTGGCTTCATTATTAGCAAAGTTTAGCTTATATGAATAGTTTGATTATTAAAATAATGTTCAGGAACAATTGGTATGGCTCACATGACTAGATGTGAATTTTATAAGTAAATAGTTCACTCTCTTATAGGTGTTTTGTTGTTAACATGTCACGTAGAAATATAAGTGAAGACTCTTTTGGTGCTTGTATTTGGTTTAGTTAAATTAAGCATTACTGTGTCTTATTACAAGTGTATATTGCTAATTGTGATATTAGTGTAATTGAACATTAGAATAAACTATAAATAGAGTTAGTGATTTATTTACTGAGTTTCATTGAAACTCATTATGTTTTTCTTGAAAAAAAAATGTTTTAGGCTGCAAATTGTTTGTTGCCTCAAAAACCACTTTGACTAAGAAGGATGACACAACACTTAGAGGAATAATTGGCAGTAAACAGTTTCATGTATGCATGCATTGGGTCATTATTTATATATATATATATATATATATTGTAACATTTGTAAATTTAAGATTTTGTATGAAAAGTTTTGTTATTGTAAAATTTTTTATTAGCATTCTCTTTGAAGTTTAACACATAAAATGCATTTGAGAAATTAAATGTAAGGCTGGTAGGAGGATGGCATTAGGTATCTACCTACACTGGTCATGTTCCAAATTTGGGGCACATCATCAACTAGACAACCAAAAAATTAGAGTCTAAGTAGCCATAACTATGTAATTTCCCGATCTCCTATAGGTCAGCATGTAATCTTTTATACTATGCAAGTTCCTCATTACTCTTTTAATAGTAGTCCAATGTCTTTGACCAGGATCACTTAGGTATTCCCTAGCAAACTAACATCATAAGTTATATTAGGATGTGTACACACCTAAGTATACATCAGACTACCTACGATGGATGCATATGAGATATTTTTCATCTTTTCTCTTTCTTTATCACTCTAAAGACACTAGGCTTTGACAAAATCTCACCCTTTTGAATAAGCAATGATACTTGAGAGCAAGTTGACATGTTAAACCTTTTCAGTAATTTCTCAATGTACAATCGTTAAGACAAGCCATGTATACCCTATAATCTATCATAATGAATCTTTATGCCTAATACAAAATAGACATTCCCAAGATTTTTCATCCCAAAATGTTTCAATAGCATATTTTTGTCTCAGTCAATAGGTTCACATCATTACTTGCAAGGAGAATGTCATTAACGTATGGTACTAAGATCACAAAACTACCCGCACTCATCATAATATATATGCACCAGTTTGCATTATTCTCCTTGAACCTAAAAAAAGTTACTATCTCATTAACCTTAAGATACCACTATCCAGACGTTTGCTTTAAATCATATATGGATCTCTTTAGTTTACATGCCATGTGTTATTTGCCTTTCTCTTGGAAATCACATGGTTGTTTCATGTATATAGCCCTTGTCAAGTCACCATTTAGAAGCTTATTTTGACATCCATCTGATGCAACTCCAAGTCAAGATGAGCTACCATCGTCATAATAACTTGGAATGTGTTATTAGTTAAGACAAAGAAGGTTTCTTTATAGTCTATGCCTTCCTTCTAAGTATAGCCTTTTGCTACAAGTCTAGCCTTGTACCTCTCAATGTCACTTTGAGTATCCCGGTTAATCTTGGAAACTTATTTAGATTCAACTAGCTTATAACCTGTAAGTAATTTAACTAGATCCCATACTTGATTTTTGTACATTGAAGTTAATTCATCCATCATCATACTGATCCATCCTAAAGAATTAGGATCAGATATAGCCTACGAAAATGTAATGGGATTAGTATATTCATTAACATCAAACTCATTCTCTTATAGATAAACAAAATAATCATTAGAAATTGCTAGTCTGCAAACTTTGTGGGATCTCCTCAAAGGAATTTCCTTAACTATTTTCATTAGCTCTAAATCTTCTATCATTGGTTGCATTGGATCAACTTGTTGGACAATAGAAGATGACTCTTATAGTGCTAGTGGAATCAAAGCATTTTCATCTTTCAAGGTCATGATGTGTAGAAACTAACTCCCACTATCCAACTCATCTTCAAAATGAATGGCACTATCTTATTCACCTACTATGGTGGAATGAGTTAGAAAGTAGAGCCCACTACCTCTCGAACCACTACAATAGCCAATAAAGTATCCAAAAATAGCCTTTGAATTAAGTTTCTTTGTAAAAGGAATATACGACTTCACTTTAGCCTTACAATCCCAAACTTAAAAAATCCTCAAACTAGGCTTTCTCCTATAAATCAATTCATAAAGGGGTCTTAAGCATTAACTTGCACTAAACTTGATTCAAAACATATGCAGTAGTTTTCAACAGATCATTCCACAAGAACTTTGGTAATGATGAATGAGTCAACATGCATTTTACCATGCCCATGAGTGTCTAGTTTCTTCTTTCTACAATATTATTTGTTCTAATGTCCCAAGCATGGTATAACTGGCCCTAAGCTCATACTCTTGTATGTATTTGGCAAAAGGACCAAGGTTTCTTCTAATTTCATCATACCAATCATAATACTCATGACCTCTATCAAAGTTAACACATTTAATTTTCTTTCCCAGTTTAAGTTAAACTATAGCCTTGAATTACTTGAAGATATCCTGTGATTTAGATTTTTCTTTAAGCAACTTCATTCATCCAAATATGGAATAATTATTAATGAAGGTGACGAAGTATTTACAACCACCTATAGTTTTACTCATAATGGGTCCATTGATGTTAATAAGGATTAGCTCTAGGGTATCTTGCTTTCCATTCCTCTTCTTCTTACTAACTTTAGCAGGAAGTTTTCTCTTAATATAATCTACCCATGTGTCGAAGTCTAAGAAATTTAGATTATGTAAGACCCCTTCTTTTCTAAGTCTTTACATCTACTCTCTGGAAATGTGTCCCAGACATCTATGTCATAACACTGAAGATCTCTCATCAGTCTAACTTATTTTCTTTCTAATCACTATATTAATTAACATGGTAAAACTAAGGCCCAAATTGATTTTGTACAATCTATCAAACAATGCACCAAAACCAACCACACATGAATTATAAACTAAATTAAATTTTACATTACCAAAATTACATAAATAACCACCATGATCCAAAGTAACTACAAAAATCAAGTTCTTCTTCATAGAAGGCACATAAATAATATTTTTATGTTCCAATACATGACTAGAAGATAAACATAATGAGACAACTTCTAGGTGCCCCACTTACACTCTTTCACCATTCCCTAGTCGAACAATCAGCTCTGCATCACTTAGCCTTCTCAAATTTCTCAATGCCTATAAAGAATTCATCACATGAATTGTAGCACCAATATGTAACCACCAAGTGTCTAATAGGACATTAATAGTGTTTGATTCAAAACATACTAGAGCTAGAAGGGTACCTTTCTTCTTTTTCTCAACCCACTTCTTATACTTGAAGCAATTTGCTTTCTTTTGTCCATATTTCTTATGAACCTGTAATTTCCCTTAAACTAAGCTTTCTTAGGCTTGTGACACTATTCATTCATTTTACTATTCTTCTTTTCATAGGTGGACTTTCCTTTATTGTCCTTCTGATGCATTCTTATTCCTTATTTTGAAGTTGAACCATAACAAAAAAAGTTGACATTCTAAACTTTGCCTTTCTTCATGTCCTCTTCTGTTTGATTAATAATGGAAATTAATTCATTAATCATCCATTCTTCCTTTTAACTATTGTAAGATGTCTTTAGAACTTCAAATTTAGTGGGTAATAATTCTAGTGCTCACCAGATTAGGTAACTATCAACAAGGTCAACTTTCATGTTTTTTAATTTGTTGTAGTAGTAAATCAGCTTCAAGATATGCTCCTGCACTCCATTAACACCATCATACACAATCTTTTCAAGTAATGAAAAATAGTGACCTTTTTCAACCTTGTCAAAATGTAGTATATTTCTTGGTAATAGACTTGAGAAAGGATATATTATTTTGGGATTCGGGAATACTTTGATTGATGGTCTTGTCCATTGTGAATTTTACAACCATTAAATATACTCTATTTGAGTGTGCCTACTTTTCATGTTTAACCCTTTATTCAGCACTTGAATTAGCATCAACAACAAGCTCTTCCTCCCTAAGTGCTGATCAAGATTGGTGACCATCAGATAAAACTGCAAAGACTCGGCCCAGTTACACTCCTAAAATCTAATGCCGATAGAGTGTTTAAAATTTTAAGAATATAAATTAAATCTCACACTCACATTATCACCAAAATACTATATTAATAATATCATACCAATCAGGTATTTAAATATTATTAACATAGCACTCCCCTTTAATCAAACTAGACAATTTTAATTATTATTTTATTAACAAAATTTTATGTAACTAACCCCTTAATAGGCAAGCTCACAATTAAATAAAACTTTGTGGTATGATTTGAGTTTATACTTTAAGCACAAAATATGCTAAAATTAATTTATCTACCATAAAGTATTAAAAAAATCTAGAAAAATCATAGACTGTAGGTCTCAGTGCAGGAATCATATAGAAAAAATTTCAGGGCTAAATAATTTCAAATTAATACTTAAATAAAATGGGTTAAAAATAATTAAATTATTTTTTATTATAGAAAATTAAAAAAAAAGCCCATAAAAGAATGCTTGGAGAGTGGAGTATATCGATGTAACTTGAACCACTTGGGTCATTGGTAGGGTGCTACGTGGCCCATACGAACTGATGACATGCATGGGGTTGTGCATCACCAATCAACAGCTCATTGTATCTTCTTCTTTGCCCAAAACTAGGCAATTCGAGTCTTTTTGACCCAGCTTCCAAATTCCAAATTTTAACCATGATTGCATATAATTTTTGAGTGGATTCCATCAATCAAATTTATCTAAAGCTAATCCCCAAATCAATTTCAAAAAAATAGGCAAAATTATGCAATTTTGAACCAAAAAAATACTTTAACCAATAAAGTTGAGTTTTGGCTTCAAAACTTTCAATCAAAGAACACAATTATAGTTTACATTTTTCAAAATGGGTTAAGGGGTTTTATTTGTTTAATCATTCCAAATGAAACACTCAATCAATTTTTAAAAAAAAAAAAAATCATGGAATAGTTTGCACAATTTCATTCAAGAATAACCAAATTGAACTTAAGGTTCTTGTGATTTAGGATTTCACAAATTGGTATGATTTCTATTTGTTGACAGTGGATTTCGATTACACCTAAATCTAGCTAACAGAAGGGGTTCTTTCAAGACATAAGCTGTTTCCTGGTTGTTGGGGCAGTGAATGACGAGAGACGACGGGTGCAAGAAGGAGAAAGGTTGAAATGCGAAGGTTTAACGTGGTTCGCCTAAATTCTACAGCACCAGACCCTACATCCATGAAGATGTTTTATTACTCTGAAAGAGTTTTTATAGAGCTTTAGTTATGGTTTCCCGCAGAGTTCCTGCTATTATTCTTTTTTTCTCTCTTTTTTCCTCTCTCTTTTTACAATAGTATTAGCCCTCCCCCATTTATAGAAGCATGGAGGGGTACAAATAGAATTAAAGAGATTATATATCTGTTATATCAAATATTAAATATAGAAAATTGCCTAGGGCACTATAAACTAGCTTATGCAAGTTGCTTTCTGTGTGTGGGGCCTAATGGTTGTAATTTACAAAATGGTAGTGCAAGTTGGTTGATGGCCTTATATTCAACCTTAGTAGGCTTCTAGCTAGGTAAGGCTGCGTCCTAGCGAGCTTGAGCTCATGTGCTGAGACTGTTACTGATTCATAACCTCGAGCTTGTTCAGCCAGCGAGCTTGGATCTTTAGTGAGCTGGAGTTCCTTGCGTAGTGACCTCATGGTCTACTATGCCCATTTCTTCTGCCAGACTCGGCTCCTTCTGTGCTTTTGCCAACTCACTTTATAGTGCCAAATTCTACTGATAACATTAGCCCTCAACTCTCAGTTCACTTCGTGGACTGGGAGTTAGACTTCTGCTAGCAAAAGCTCATTCTGCTATGATATCCCATAACTCTGGTCTTTTATCTTGCGCATTCATTTTCCTTTACAAGGTGCAACTTTGATGAATTGGGGTTTTACAAAACTCAAAAGGCAGCATGGGTAAGTTTCTGCTATTAGACCCTTATTTGGCCCATTCTTGCTCAAAAACTGGAAGATATTTTTAATCTCACTTAGGGGCGACTGTATAGTCAAAGTCTTTTAGGTTAGCCTGCCGTTTCATTTTTCCAAACATTACGCATTTTATGGCATTGGTGTGCAATCCTCATTTTCTTTCAAGTCATTAATTGAGAATAGCTGGGGGGTTCTCTCTAGATTCTTCGATAAGATCAGGTTGAGCTTATTTAAAGCATAGGGAGCCCTCTTCTTCCTTCAAAGAGTGACCGAATGGAAGTTTCAGAAAAGCCTCATGATTTCCTGACATTCCACCTTCTGGGTAAGGCATGTATGGTTTGTTGCATAAGAAGCTTTGAAAACAAAACTTCTCTGATAACATGGAGAGATCTCATACAGATCTTGGATTATGTCCTCATGGTGTCGAGGTTTCTCCCTTTCAGTAGTTCTGGTAGGCCTTTCTCAGACTTTCTGATTTCAAGAGTGAAACTGAGGAGGAGCTTGCTGCTGAGGAAGGGGCTGGAAGAAGAAAGTTAAGGACTTAAGCGAGCTCTTAAGTTTCTAGTCAGCAGGGGTTCATCTCTTAGTGGTTAGTCCTCTGATTGGTGGGGGCTTTCCCTTTGTGCAACAATCTTTCTTTTAGAAAAATCTAGCTATAGCTTTCTCTGACTTGTATTTTGATTCTTTCTGACGTAAATGTACCTTGCTGAGGCTTTTAATGAATAAAATTTCCTTTTTTTTTTCTTTAAGTATTTGGCTACTCATCCTGCAACTCTTAGATGATAAATATTAATTCTACATATAAAAATAATTAAATAGCCAATCGGTAATTCTTCTTAATCAAGAAATAAGCTTGGGCTAAGTATATTGAATGTGAGCGATATATGAGTAGGTCGCATGGTAGTAAGGCATCTAATCGCATAAGAGCTGTTAAATTTAGATCGCATGAAAGCTACGAGATTTAGGCCATATAAAAGCTCTGAAATTTAGGTCACATGAGAGCTGTAAAATTTAGGTCATATGAGATCAGTGAAATTCAGGTCGCATGAGAGCTATGAAATTTAGGTCGTATGCATATGATGGTTAAGAAAGTTATTTGTATACACGAGCTTTAAGTTGCACACATGCGGTGGCTAAGAAAGTAGCTCGCATATATGGTCAAATCACTACGTGCATGCAGTGGCTAAGAAAGTGGCTCGCATGCACGAGCTTTAAGTTGCACATATATGGTGGCTAAGAAAGTGGCTTACATGTATAGTAAGATCGCTGTGTGCATGCATTGGCTAAGAAAGTGGCTCGTATGTATGGTAAGATCGCTACGTGCATGTAGTGGCTAAGAAAGTGGCTCACGTGCACGAGCTTTAAGTTGCATACATGCGGTGGCTAAGAAAGTGGCTTGCATGTATGGTAAGATCACTACATGCATGCGGTGGCTAAGAAAGTGGCTTGCATGCACGAGCTTTAAGTTGCACACATACAATGGCTAAGAAAGTGGCTCACATGTATGGTAAGATCGCTACATGCATGCGGTGGCTAAGAAAGTGGCTTGCATGCACGAGCTTTAAGTTGCACACATACAATGGCTAAGAAAGTGGCTCGCATGTATGGTAAGATCGCTACATGCATACGATAGCTAAGAAAGTGGCTCATATGCATGAACTTTAAGTTGCACACATGCGGTGGCTAAGAAAGTGGCTCGCATGTATGGTAAGATCACTGCATGCATGCGATGGCTCAAAAAGTGGCTTGCATGCACAAGCTTTAAGTTGCACACATGCCATGGCTAAGAAAGTGACTTGCATATATGGTAAGATCACTGTGTGCATGTGGTGGCTAAGAAAGTGGCTCACATGTATGGTAAGATCGTTGCATGCATGCAGTGGCTACTAAAGTGTCTCGCATGCACAAGCTTTAAGTTACACACATACAGTGGCTAAGAAAGTGGCTCGCATGTATGGTAAGATCATTGTGTGCATGCAGTGGCTAAGAAAGTGGCTCGCATGTATGGCAAGATCGTTGTGTGCATGCGATGGTTAAGAAAGTGGCTCGCATGCATGAGCTTTAAGTTATCATCGTACTAGCGAGACATTGAGGGATAGGTTATGCTAATGCAATGCTTAACTGGTTGCACTAACACGGCACCAGAAAATAAGCCGCATTAGTGTGAAGTTTAGTTGTAAATTAAAACTTGGTTTTTAAAGAATACATTTTTCTTAGAGGGATGGCAAACTCGCTCTTCAAGAGTTGGATAATAAGTTAACATTTTTCAAAGAATTTACACCGATCCAATGAATGCAAAACTTAGACTGCTTTTACATACCACGTGGTAGAATCAATATATAGTTCTCACCATAGCTAACGACTTGTGGTCGGGGGCCCGCTGAGGCCCGGGAGGCTGTTATGCTGTAAGCTGCAATACATACTCCCTCAAGTGCCCTCTCTTAATCAGTTCCTCAATGGCATCTCTGAAAGCTCGACAATCTGAAGTATTATGCCCTACTTCGTTGTGGTATGCACAGAATTTATTTGTATTTTTGCCTACACAAGGATCTCGCAAAGGAGCGAGAGTCCCGAAGTCCTCTTTACTCCTTTCTGCTGCATAAATCCTGTTAGGAGTATCTGATAAGACGCTATAGTGCTCATGGTGAGCCAATTGTTGAGGTCACTCAGCCTTGGACTTCTTCACAAGCTAGGGGTTGGAGTCACTCTTTATGTCCTCATAACTATTTCTCTTCTTATTTTGGCCTAGGCTACCTAGTTCAGACTTTTTCGTACCAAACATCTCCTCCCACCTAATTTGTTTAGTAGCCTAATCATAGAACTCTCCCAAGTCTACTATTGGGGACTTGTGTATACTTTACCATCTTTGTAAAGCTTAGCAAATATTGCTGTCAAAATGCTTTCGTTGGACAGTCTCCTCACATTATCGATCTCGTGCCTGAATCGAGCAATGTAGTCTTTCAAAGACTCATGCTTATGCTGAAAGATTGTCATGAACTGACAGGGGGAAAAGTGCCTCTTCAGTGCCCTGTAGTGGTTAAGAATTTTTTCTGACATTCATTCCAACTATTAATACTATGGGCTGGGAGATTCCTGAACTAGGTTCAAGAGGCGTCTCCCAGTGTGATGGGAAAGATATGGTACTTAATCAGAGGATTACTTGTCTAAAGATCCATCCAATCGTTGAACATGTCCAAGTGATTACGTAGGTTACTGTCTCCATTGTACAGTGGGAAGGTAGGAATTTTGAGCTTCTGAGGGAGGGGCTCCATTTCAATCTTCCTGGAGAAGGGAGTTCATTCCTTAGCGTGACTCTGGTCACCTCGAGTTCGGGGGTATGCCTCTAGTTGTTTCACCCTTTGGAACAACTCTTCAACCAACAATGGCAATCCTTAAGATTTCTAACTGGCCTGGCGGCTTCTCGCATCCTTCTCGTTGTGCAGATGATGACCTGAAATGTGCTCACAACTAGTACTATTTGAAGTTCTAGCTCGTTGCTACTAGGAGACGTTTTCGAGTGCAATGACTTCGGCTTGCCTTTGCACAACTTGAATCTGTGCTTGAGCTAGCATTTGGAATGCTTCATTCATCCTCCTCATTGACCCCTCAAATGTTTCTTAACACTAGTGCCACATTTGCGCTTCATTGGTCTCAAAGACAGCGATAATGGGTTGGTAATGAACTAAGGGGCCAAACCGTTAGTAGTTCTAGTGGTAGAGGAACTTGCAGTGTGATTTTCCAACTAGTTATCGGGGGTGCCGGACTTCCTAATAGCTTTTCCTCTAGCCATTATAGCTGCACAAGAGACAGACTTGGAAAATAGAAATGACTAGAAGACAAACGAGTCCCACTAGGTATGCCAAAATGTTGACGGCGGATTTCGATTACACCTAAATCCAGCCAATGGAAGGGATTCTTTCGAGACCTAAGCTATTTCTCGATTGTTGAGGTGATGAATGACGAGAGACGATGGGAGGAAAAAGGAGAAAAGTTGAAACACGAAGATTTAATATGGTTTGGCTAAATCTAGATAACACCAGATCCTACATCTATGCAGATATTTTATTAATCTGAAGGAGTTTTTACAAGGCTTTGGCTATGGTTTTTGGTAGAATTTTCTACTCATACTCTTTTGTCTCTCTTTCTTCCTCTCTTTTTTTACAGTAGTATCAGCCCCCCATTTATAGAAGCATGGAGGGGTACAAATGAAATTAAAAAGACTCTACATTTGTTACATCAAACGTTAAATGTACAAAACTGTATAGACACTATAAACTGGCTTCTATAGGCTAATTTCTACGTGTGGGGCCCAATGGTTGTATTTTGTAAAATGGTGGTGCAAGTTATCTGTTGGCCTTATATTCGACCTTAATGGGCTTCTAGCTAGGTAAGGCTACGTCCTAGCGAGCTTGAGCTCGTGCATTGAGTTGCTGGTTCATGACCTCGAGCTCGTTTGGCTAGTGAGCTCAGATCTTTAGCGAGTTGGAGTTCTTTGCGTAACGACCTTGTGGTCTACCATACCCATTTCTTCCATCAGACTCAGCTCCTTTTGTACTTTTGCCAGCCCACTCTATAGTGTCGAATTCTATTAATAACACTACTCAAATTTGGTAAAATTGATTTGGGGCTTTTGTTCATTTAATCATTCTAACATAGAATCTCAAATCAATTTGAACAGTTGCTACAAATTAGGTGAATTTTACAGAATATTAGCATTTATGCAGAATGACCATGAATAAAAAAATTTCAATTTTAAAACATCTATTCTCTAGCAATTGTTCAAATTGAATCGTGCAATAAAATCAGAACAATCCATATAACAATTTCCATACAAAAATTTAATAATTTCAATGTAAAGCTATGAAATAATAAAAGTATGAAACCATATTGAAAATCATAAAATAATAATCATATTTAGAATATAAACAAAAACAAATATTGGATATTACAATAAGCATTAGAATTTTACCTTGTTGATTAAGCTTTCTTTAGCTTTTAATAGGATTTACTTACAGCTTTTCAGATTAGGAATTGATTTTTATTTTTAGTAAAACGATAACAAAAAATCAATGAAGATGGAGCCTTAAGTTGCATTATATGTTAAACTTTTATAGAAATTGGACCGATCAAATTATGTTATCTTAGCATAAATTGAATGCAAATAGACAAAATAAAATTAAGCATTAGGATTACTTGAGTTGGAAATCTAATCCATGATCTGATGTTGAGATGCTATGAAAGGTTCACTTCGATATTGATTTCTCTTTTGACAGGTTCGCTCTTCCTTTGAAACCCTAGCCATCACACTAAAGAAGATAATACTATTTGGGTAATGATCCAACCCGCACTGAAAAACACCTAATTCACAAATCAAGCTTAAGTACCATCACAAATCCAACTTTAACATCACTAGTATGGGCTAATAATACTTTAACACTTTATAAATATACTCTTATATTATGTTAGATCCAAAATAGAAAATTCCAGCATTGTATTACCAAGAGGAAAAAGTAGTGTTTTTTATTTATCTTCTTTCAACTTCCTATTAGACCAAAATAAATTGATATCATTTGTTTTTATATTAATAGATTTGTTTATTTTTGAAACACATGTGTTTTTCTATGTAACCATTTAATGTCAAGGCAGTAAATTCTTTTAGTCACATCAACCTTTTTGTCACTAATTTAATAGGACTACTAACAATGTGTCCAATTATCTTAAATTAAAATATTGAATGATAAAATTCAGAAAGTTTATCTTTGAAAGATGAAATTGAAAAAATTAATATCTTTTAGAGATTACTCAAATCTTAAGATCTAATTACATGACAAATAATTATAGAGACAAAAAATCATTGGCTGAAATGCACTTTGGTCCCCTAAAATACAAATTAGGCAATTTTTGTCCCTCTAATTTATTTTACTTTATTTTGTTCCCCTTAAATATTTAATTTGTTTTATTTGAGTCCAAATTTAACTTCTTGTCAATTTTCGAACCTTGAGATGCTAACGTGGCCTCAACTTATTTGATATGGTCTAAATTAATATGATATAGCATTTTATTATTGGTTGTTAATTTCTAGCTTGGCTTTTTATTTGGAAGTAGAATCCTTAACTTCCTTATTCGTAGTTCTTAACTTATTTTGCCCTAAATCTACAAAAGCAGCATGATGGAGCTGAAGTTGATTGATGGTGTAGCAAATTGACAGTCAGGGACGATGATGAGCAAGAGCTTGTGAATGTTTGGGATGCCACCAATAAGGTTATGCCATATAGTGAGCTTAAGCCATAGTAATTGGTAAGGTTGTGCCATCCCTTTAACTTTCTACCTATAAACCCTAAAAAGGGAGTTTCTGTTAATGAAACAGGGATAATTAGCTTCTATTTTGTTTTAAGTTTTAGCTTAATAGGAAGGATTTTTAGTTTCAAGTTTGGTAGTGCATTTTTCATTCGCTTCCAAAGTTTTGATCTTTTTCAAAAATTATCTTAGCTTGAAGAGAATTTGATTGTTGACAAAAGAACCATTTTTTAGTCATATTAAGTTTTCATCACTATAATTTTTACACTACTTGTCTTAAGAAATTTCATGAACAAATTTTGTAACTTATTTTGACAGTCTTTTCAATTCATTTTGGCCATTTTCCTCAAATAGAATGTAAAAGAATAAGCCTTAAAATTATGAGGATAACTTGTGTATCTAATTTTTGTCATTTTGAGCTTGTTTGGGTGACAATTTGATCTTATCTTCATCTAGTTTTATTTTCTTTTAAAAGTTTAAATATTGTGGACAATTTTTGTGAACAATTTTTTTCTTTTGTTTGCAACTGTGTTTCCCCCCAAATTTATTTATTCTCCTTCGCTTCATATGGGTTCTGTTAGATTATTTTGATGTTGATAATTAGTTATTAATATGAGGGAGAAGGATGAGAAGAAGAGAAGGCTTCTCAAAAATGAAGATTGGAGAGAAAGGAGAAAAAAGAAAAGGAAACAGAAAAGAGAAATGGTCATGTTAGCAATTTCTGATAAGTTGTGGATGAAAACTTGATTTTGGACTAAAATGAAACCAATTACATATTCAGGGAACCAAAACCACTCAATTTGTATTTTAGGGAACCAAAAATACATTTGAGCCAAAATTATTAAAGATTGCTTCATTCCATGGCAAAGGACTATTATGAAAAATATGGTATATTTGAATCATATGGGAACCATTACATTAATGATCCCATTTTTTAAGTTGTTTTACTTACTTACTAAATCATATCATTCTCAATTTTTAATAGGGGACATCTTATATGTGAAGTTTTCTCTCTCCTACAAAATGAAAGCATAGAGAGAATTTCAATATCTCGTTAACTTTTTCCTGTATGTATAGGAAGGCATAAGCATCAAGTATGGAATCAAATGGATTAGTCTTAGGCAATAAACCACTGAGTTGTAAGCGTAAAATGAAAATATTTATAATCCTATTGTAATAATGAGAATTTTAGTCTTACTTCTTTGATAGGTTAAGAAATTACTTCCTTAATTTTAATATCTACTTAATCATGATATTAAAATATTTGACTTATCAAAATATGAAAATCAATAGTACTAAGATCTTAGTTCTACGGTAGAAGTAGAAATATTCCCATTGAAAACAAAGACAAGGATGGAATTAGCACAGTGATTTGCATTCCTTTTGCTTTGAAAAAAATCAAATAAACACCATTAAAGTGGGCCCACACTACAGGCCTGGCTAGAATTTTCTTTTTTTTTGGGCATTGCAAAGAAAATATGTAGCTTGAATCTTTGTTTGAAAGTTATAAGCATCCATATAATGTTAGAGTCAATACACTTTTTTTAAAAACATTTTTGCTTAATTAAGCTGATTTACATTTTGAGCAAGTTTTTATACATTGTAAATGTATTAAACATAGTTGAATTTAGAATTTGGATCTAAGTTCAATGATTATAACCACATGCTAGAGTGAAAGATAGACAACAAATGAATTATCCCTCAGCATACTAGAATCATGTTGAAGTTATTGATTACGCTGGAGTAACATATTGTACTAAGTTAATTGTATTTTTTAAAACTTAGTTCACATCTTCTATTGGTGCCTTCTTACCAGTAATCTTCAATCACTAGAAGATGTTATAGGCTTGAGTCAAAGGATTGTAAAATGCACACACGTTTTGCCAAAATGAAATGAAAAACTGATCTACTTACTATTACAATGTAATAAAACAATTTATAAACAAATAAATAAATCAAATTAAATGTGTTTTACTCTAAGTAAAAAAAAATGTTATTTTGAAGACACATTTGGAAGGCAATATAATTTTGTTTTTAGGGGCATAAAACTTTTAAAGATCCAATTATGATATTCATAGTATGCCTAATGTGTGGTTTAGGTAGAAGTTTGGGGGAGGTGGCCCTAATTTGGAGGCTATATCTATATATTTGATTGGTTACTTAGAATTAGGTAAAGGTTTCATTTTGTGAATCAATATTTTTGGATGAGTCATTAAACTCATTTCATCTAGGTGTTTTCTCATCTTAGAACATTCAAATCATACTACCCTAAACCTTTTTCATCACTATTCCAAGGGTGATGGCTTAAATTAAGGCTCTTATAATAAAAAAATTATTTCAAAATAAACAGATTCACATATTTCAAACTTCACCTTTGTTTTAGAAATTTCTCAACATGCTATGGTTTTAAGTTTTAAATTATTTTTTTTCAAGTAAGCAAATTTGAGAGCAATAATCAAAGCCATAGATTTCTTATAAAAGAAGTCATAGATTTTGCAAAGAATAGCATCGATTGAAGATGAATTAAGACTTTTTTTTTGGAGTGACAATGTTATAAACTCGAATTTGAACCCATACTAATTAGAATGAAATCCATATATGTCAGTTTAGTAAGACATGAAATTTTAGTATGAAACATTGATAGTTAAATTTTTTAAAGTTAAAATACACATGACCCAATTATACTTTATTTCATGTGTAAAAAACCCATTGTAATTTGAAAAAGGGCAATTTGGTGTTTAATTATCAACTTGGGACAATTTATCTTCTCTTTTATTTTCTCATCCAAATTTCTAAGAGTAAAGTCTTCTTCTTAGTCAAACTACAAATCCAAAATGGTCATGAAGGAGATTGAATGACTACTTGTATACAATGGCTAGATTGCATAACTAAAGTCTTAAAAATAAAATTATAATTATTAATAAAATGGACAAAGATGTTAAACCATAAAACTCTGAAACATTCTCTTAAGGCTCATCCTCTTTTTCATATAAGAACTTTGAGTCACATTTTTTGAGATCTTGAGAGGTATGGAAGCACATAAAAACTTTTGAATAAGTCATCAAATTGTTCATTTGAAAGGATGGAAACCTTTCTATTCTTTATAAAGAGAATGACTCATTTTATCCACAAAAATAAAAGGGCTCAGACCTTGGTGGGTCTTCAAGATCTTTTCAACGACCTAAGTTGTGTGAATATCTTTTTGTGTTGATGGGATATCTATATGATCTGATCAATTTCGTAAAGCCCAAACTTATTTTCTATCTAAAGTTGAAACACCAATATTGGGAAGATTTGCTTGTTTTGTCAAGATGTAGATGTAAACTTCCAGACTTAAGTTTATATATGATGAACATAATTGTTTCTACGAAATGTATTTGAAAACTAATGAAAAAGGTCAATTGCATATGAAGTAGGGGAATTAATTGCAATTTCTTCTACTACTATTTCTAAGCTATACAAAGAATTCTTCAACTGTAACTTCTACAATATACAAGACAACTAAAATGCCACAACCAGTACACTTGTATAGAAACCAAATTTTATGCTTTATTGTTGACAAAACAATAAGAGTTTAACCAAATTTTCTTATTCTATAAAAAATGTATCTTGATATTCTTATAAATAAGAATATTTAGGGGAGATTTGTATATAGGCAAAAAAATAAAAATAAAAATAAAAACTACATTGAAGAGGCTTTCAAAGAACACCATACAAGAATGGTATTTCTCAGTAAAACTACCAGTGAATGTCACAACACCACAATCCTATATTGCTACTTGGTTTTTACAACCAAAAACAAGAAAAGGTGCTAGTTTCTAACTACATTCCAAAGCCTGTACACTTTCATTTTTCTATAAACCCAAGAAAGCCTATATTAGAATGGACTAATATAATGTCTCTAGTTATAGCAATTCAAACATTGAATTTGAAGAACTCAAGTTGATGATTTGATTTTTAATATGGCAACAGCTTATGCAACATGTGGCAAATGTCCTAGGCATTTTCCACATTATTGTGGAATTCGTTGGGTCATTATATCATCATTAATACTTTATTCATAAAAATATCTCTCTAATTTGCTTAACAATGCATTGAACCCAAAAGTATCAAATTTTGGCATGACTAGATTGAAACTATGGACAAATTAGGAAAATCAAGGAAATACACAATAATGGGAACTTGGTAAGTGTCATGGAAGCAATCAAACTTTTAAGTCTATTTTATGTCATTCATTTTGGTTCTAATTAGGTGTTATTACAATGACTAATTCTTGTGCCTTCAAATTTAGAGCTTGTTAATAATCAGGGTGCTTTGGCATAGTTGTTTGTAGCTAATGTCTATTCTCAATTTTTTACTTTCCATAACTTTGATCAAAATTCAAATAAAATAATTGAATTGAACAAGAGCTAAACTTTTTCCCTTAATCATGTATGAATCAATTTTTAGTATTATTACTTATGCCATAGCTTTAATGTTCTAAAAAACTTGCATTGTTGGCATTTTTTCCTATCATTTTTTGTCAACTATCTTCATAATAAGATTTGCAGTGAGTTTTGTACCACATTAGGTTATTACTACAACTACAAAGGGAATTAGAATGTTCCATCATTTTATAGTAATTTGCTTCACCATATTTATTGTTTATTCTAAAGATACTTTGCCATAAAGCAAGTCAGCTTGTAGATTTTCATTTCTCAAGTGTGAGTTATCTTAAACCTTAATCTACTCTGGAAGTCATATGAAATATGGAAGAATGCATTTTTCTTTAAGATAGTCTATATTAAATCTATGTAGAAAATGTAAAAGGGAAAACACATTTACTGCAACAACTAAATTCAATGGAGGTTTGAAGGAGTTTATAACAATAGCATATTTTCTCAGTTCAAGAAATAATTAGGGTAAAAAGTGTGTTTAGAAACCAGTATCAACCTTCTAAGTACATACATGAAAAAGGATACATAACATATACTTAATTATGTTTTTGCTTATTCAAAGGACAGTATTACCTCTAGTTAGATCCATTTATTTAATTTCCTAAATTAAAGTGTTATTAATTCCAAATCAGCTTTTGATAAAATGATGACAATCTCTTTTTTTTTCCATCATTGCAAAATGGAAAACATTGATGACTTCCTTAGATACAATGGCAAAGACAAAATAGTAAGCCAATAAAATAGATGGATAGATCCAACTAAATGCAATGATTACATAAATTTACTACCCAAAGCAATTCTACTTCTTATCATCTCCTTTCTATCAATGAAAGTCTTGATCCAAACAATGGAATAGTGAAAAAAACTATTGTCCATGATACCATCAAGCATAAATGTTGATGAACCCGAGGTCTTCACAAATACTCAGACCCTCTAGAGTCAACACATAGTATATCCTTTATACTTAAGATATTATGTGTCCACAACAAATAAAGATTTCATTGATTTTGTGGATAAAATCGTTCACCTTCATATTGGATGTATCATTAAGAACTTACAATTCTCTATCTATTATGATAGATAGCACAAAGAGAAAATTGACTAATGGATCCACTTTTCCATGACAAATTAGATCAAAGAGATTGAATTGAATTTCCCAAAAGGAAATGTGATTGGAACTAAACATCATCAAGCATATGAATTTCCACAAGGCCATTTTGCTTCCAAGTCAATGGAAAAGTTTATCTTGAGCTTTTACATTCTTAATCAATGGAGTTTAGCAATTTTGGTTCTCTTCAAAGTTTATTTCTTAAGGATGTTAAAATCATTGGTTTCCTATTTAAAGAGCTAGCATCCAAATGTCCCATCTTGGAAGAATCGATCTTGGAAAGTTGTATTCTTCCATTAAAATTTATGGTTTGCTCAAAGAAGATAACGATTAAAAGACTACTAATTATCAAATGTTATATAGAGGTCAACCATGGGTGCAATATTAAGATGATGTTGACTTTAAAGGTAAGTTTTCAAACTAGATATATAGCATCAAAGCTAACTTATGTCACTATTGACTTGAACCATTCACTTGCAAACAATCAATAGCACAAAATTATGAAATTCCAGTTAAAAGGTTTAAATCACTGTCAAAGACTTTCACTGAACTTATGGTGCAACCAAGTATTAATTCTTCTTCCATATTTTCTTAAGATGTAAATGGGGAAATGCGTTGGCTACAACATCTGTATTCAATGGCCATTCTTCCTTTCATGATTGCATTGTTTATATACTTATGTCTTCCACAACAGTTGATTCCATTGCTCACTCCCAAGACATCTTATAGTTTAGAAATTTTGAGTGGAAGTTTACATAGAAACCAAAGAGACAAGGATGAGAACCAAGGAAAGAGAAATTCTCATTAATTTGCAATGCCATTGAATCAATAGTATAAAACCTCCTTCATTGTAATAGACGGAACAGATTAAGCTATGGAAAAAAAATGAATGTTTCAATACGTAACTCAAAATTTTCATGGGTTTTCACAAAAATTTAATAGAAAAGTTACAAATTTTTATATAAAATTTTGTAGTTTTTTCATAAAAGGTTGTAAGCATATACAAATTTTATGTATAATAAAAAAATTTCTCTTTTTTTACATTAAAGTTATGACTTTCAATGAAAAAGTTATTAAGAGTATGAAATTTTTTTACAAGATTTACAAATGGGAAAAATATAAAATACTCCATTCAACTTTAGGTTGGTTGTATTTCGTCATTATTAAGTTTGAAAACTTGGAAATTAAACCATTAAACTATACAAAATTTAGAATCAAAACTCATCATCCACTTAATTAACCATTTGATTAAATTCTGTGATTTTTTTTTATTTTTTTGTTACACATAAATCAAGTACATGGAGTAGAAAATACTTGACACTATACCACAAACTATCACTAGATATACATAGTGCATAAAGCAATATAGTATTGCATTAAAAAAAAAAGAAAAAAAATAAAGACAAGAGAAAAACTGTTATTAAGTACCACATAAACACCAAATGAAATCAGGTGATTGACCGGGCTCTACTATATCCTCCAAAAATTGCTTATACCTATGAATAGATCTCTGCCACAAACATCTTCTATGCCTGAGATAAGAGGACTTAAAACTTCATTGACAAGCCTTCAAAGTCCTGTAGTAAGTTTTATAGTGAGAAATTTTTCTCCCAATTCTGGTAGATGAAATCACTTCAACGTCCATGTGATGCTCTGTTACATGTCCATGCTGCGCCAAACCTTGATATGCAAATTTCTCATAAAGTTGTTTATTAAATGAGGTTGCATTGTTCCTATCTTTATTATCATCCATTTGAAAGGAGGAATGGATGATAGTCTAAATAACCAACAAGCCACAAGAAGGAGGCAGGTCCTAACTAGAGATGTCAAATGAATGGGTTGAATGGATTTAGATTGGATCACTAATTGATTGATTAATGTTATAGGCATTTTTCAATACCATATGAAGTAAGCTGACAAAAGCCCAAGTCTAGTTGGAAGGGTCTAAGTCTTTCAAGTCACTGAAGACCTCACTTGCAAGCTCTACCTCACAGCCTCAGCTAGCTCTAGGTCGCATCCGCTAGCTAAGCTAGCTCCTAGGTCGCTACCTCAGCTAGCTCCCAGCTCCAGGTTGTATCCTCAGCTAGCTCCCAGCTCGCTAAAGCAACTAGCTTCCAAGTCGCTGCCTCAACTAGCTCCCAACTCCAGGTTGCTACCTCATCTTGCTCCCAACTCCAGGCTGCTACAGTAGCTAGCTCCTAACTCCAGGTTGCTACAGCAGCTAGCTCCCAGGTCACTACCTCAACTAGCTCCTAGTTCCCAAGTCACAGTCCTTAGCTAGCTCTCAGCCCCTAGGTCGTTGCCTCAACTAGCTCTCAGGTCACTGCCTCAGCTAGCTCCCAGACTTAGCTTCAAAAGAGAGTTCTAGCACTTCCCCAACTAATATCAACTTGCAAAGTCAATACTGCAAAAAGTAGTTCGAAAGGCCCACCCGTAGAAAGTAGTCTGCAAAAGCTGACTTGCAGAGAGCTAAAGTATCAAATACATTTATTACTTGATATAACATATTTATAATTTATTATTTATTATTTATAATTTATTAAATTATATTTGTACCCCCTGCTTCTATAAATAAGAGGTTAAGCCATTGTATTGAAAGATTTGCTTCAGCCAAGAGAGGAAAAAATTCAAAAATTTTCTCAGTAAAGAACCCAGCTTGCCGAAACTCATCTCTCAGATCCGTTGGTTTGAGGCTTCAATGTATCACATATATTAAATACAAAGTAAAAGGAAGCAAGACTAACCTTTAATCCAGGTCCTTGCACAGCGGAAACATCTTATTTCTTCGGTCACCTCAAGAGTCCAAGCGTCCTCCCTCCATCGGTATTCACGTCGGAGAAGACCCATGACCTTCTCAGCTTCTCTCCTTGTGCTAGCAAGACTCTGAAAGCTGAAAGGACCACTGGAAGCTGAATGGTCGCTGGACCCTCGCTAGCGCCACCTCCTCCCTTTGCCGGCTCAGCCATGGTTGAACCACCCACAGAGAATTCTTCTCCATTTCAGCCGAACTCTTCGGCCAAACTCAAGGGAAGAAAAGGGAGAACACACCAAAAATATTTTTCGATCACATTCGTGCTGGACGCCGCCGGAACGGCTGAGGAACGACTTCCTCCACCGTACGTGCTCACTCTCCCTCTCGGCCTCTTCGTCTTCCCACGAGGATTGCCCAGCCAAGCCAAACTCTTCGGCCTTTTGGAAGACGAAGGGATGCCTTCAAAATGGCATCATTTTGGTCGGCCTATTAAAGGCCAAAACGACGTCATTTTATGCAATAGGAAAATAGTTTTTTCGATTTATAGTTTAGTCCTTGTAGTTTCATAAACTACAATTCAGCCCTAAGCAATTCTACTGAATTGCGATTTGGTCCCTGAACATCAAATATGTTCAAACATTGGCCATTTCATTCCCCGTTATGCGTATGACCTAGTAGGCCCTCAAAATATTGACAAAAGTCCAAAATACCCTTTAAACCCTTTGAAGGCATATGAAATTAATCTCATTAATTTCCTGATCAATTTCTACAAATTAATTAACTGGACTTTAAACTATGAGCAGACTCTAACAAGCCATCATAACTACCTAATTTTCGGCAGGGGTCTTCACAGTGACAAGCCTATCTGTGCGTGATCTTAGTGTACAGTACACCACATACACAGTGCATGATACAATCCCTTTATTACCTATATCCGATCAGTCAGAGGTATGGATG
>JANHAO010000653.1:0-38824 GCA_026873985.1 Saraca asoca | reverse complement strand
AAACAAACGCTGGTAAACTTTAATTTTACCCAGCATTTATATAAATGCTGTCAACTTAACGCTGGGAATTTAAAAAATAATTTTTATGCTAGCGTTTGCTATAAACGTTGGTAAACAAATGCTGGTAAAACCTAAAAATTTTGTAGTGGTTTGACCCTAACATCTATGACTTTTATTACTCTTTATTAAGTGTTTTTGTATCTGATAATTGTATGTCCCATTTACAATGATTTCATCCTCTTTTATAATGGTTGGGGAGTTACATTTTGAATATAAATCTATAATAGATAAGTATCATGACTTTGATTAGGATTACATAGTAAATCAGGATAGATGGTTATAACAAACTCTTGGTAGAATAAGAGACTAAGTGGATATTCCTGATGGTTGAGGATGCTTTTTGTGAGTTGCGAGTTGGGTCTTGCTTTCACGACCTGAGGTTGCTATTTTGACTCGTGTTAACCAGTGACCTTGACTTGTATTTAGAAACCTAGTTTCTTAGTCCAGTGGCCTCAATCCAAATGTGCTGGACCTTTGTTAGCTAAGTCTGCCTATTGGGCTTTTACCAGCCCATTCATGCCATTACAAATAATACCCATAACATTAGCCCCCAACTCTTAGTGTAGTCTATGGATTGAGAGTTGTAGTTTTACCAGTAAAAGTTAAAAATCACAATTAGCCATGTTGCTGTTCCTTATTCTGTCATTTTGTCTACTCATACCATTATTACTGCATTAAATGCACACACCTTTTCATAACCATCAGTGCAGTAGTGACAGAGCCCTATTTTTTGTTGGATCATTAGATCGAGGGTAGTTGATCATTTTCCTGATTTAACGATGTGGTGGGTTGTGTTATAAGGTGAGAAAACCCTTCATTCCTTCTCATTTGTTGCTTTTGAAAATCTATGCTTCAGTTTTTCTTATTTTTTGAGCTTTCATCTAGTCGTCGATATTCCTCATCCTTTCTACTTCTACAACAACAACCTTTAGGTTCAATTCATTAGAAATTAATCTTGTTTGTCTTTTTCTGGATTCTCTTCTTAGGACCCATCTCATTCTATTGATTCAGTAAGTCCTCTGAACATGACCTTGGTTATAAACTCCTACTTTTTATGAATATTTTGCTTTATGGGTTTTTGATATCTGGTGGCTTAGTTTGATAATATGCACTCATTAGTTGTTAGGAAATTTTTCCTGATGATTGGTTTTGTAGTGTGTTTATCTGTGGGCATGTTATTGTTTATGAAACTACCGTATCGTTTGCCTAATAAAGTGCTTGTAGGTTTTGAGGTCACAAATTATCAAGTTTAGCCTTTTTTTGTCTCCTTGGTTTTTGCAACTTGATAGGTTAGTTAGTCAAGCCCCTCATGTTTTCAATGGTCTAGATCTTAGATGTGGTGATCTGAGGCATGTGTGGCCTGTTGCATAGGAAACCTTGTTATCTTTCACTTATAGGTAAGGTTTGCTTTTAGCAACCTGATTATTCCTTCTTTTGTGTAGATGACAGGTTGTAAACGTCATGATCATCGAATAGAAAGCGACAAGGATTTTGAATCCCCAGCTGAAGTGGGGGGTTGATGCATTTTATAGATGAAGCGACCTTTAGGAGTGGTGAGGTCATCGATAGGGTTGTTGCTCGTCCTGATCGCACTGAAGGCCAACAGGTCATTGAGAGTCAGAGGCCCTTAGATTATACGATGTTTACGCACTACCCTTCAATTATTAAACTTGATGATCTTAGGAGCATAGTTGAAACATTCTGTTTCCTAAAAGGTTGTCATATTTTAGTGCCTTCTCTCGATGATCACGCAACCTATCCTCTTAAGGGATTTGTCACCATTAGTACCTAATATCTTGTTGCTGGGCTTAGGTTCCCAATCTATCCTTATCTTATGGAGCTATTGAGTAAACTGTATCTTTCCCCATTTCAGCTCACATCAAACTTATATTCTCAACTCACCTTTCTTGCCTTATTAGATTTTAGGAATAATCTCCCTCCTCCTTCAGTAAGAGTTCTCTATTATCTTTTTAGCATTAGAAGTGTAGGTCAAAGTGATACGATTTATTACCTTTCAGCTCAAAAAATCGAGTTCAAAAGGATCTTGCCACAAAATGATGCTAAGGGCAAGTCCAATGTAGGGCATTACAAAACCTATTAGTTCTATGTTTCATGTCTATCCCTACGTGATCTTCGAAGTTTTGGTTTTGTCCTTGCTCTTGGTAAGCAAGATGAGGATGTACGAACTTGTATGAATCTATTAATTTGTTTTATTCATTGAAGTCAACATTTTGTTTTATTTCACAGATGAAGCTAGCAAGGAGAAACCATCATTGGAGGCTGAGGTGCTAGATCAATTCACTACTATGAACAAACTAAAGAATGATCTTAGGTTCAATAAGGACCTCATATGTTCACATAAGCTTGCTCCAACTTTAAACATCGAGCTTTCCAAAGACATCAGAGCTCGCAAAATTAGGAAGGTTGGCTCGTGAATTTTTAAGAGTATGAAGACATGTTAAAGCTTAACCTCCGAGTGCCATGAATATCCTGTTTTACTTAGTTTGTTGCTGTTGCTGCCACTTCATTGACCCCTACTATTGCTACAGCCCTTGCTACTATAGTTCATCTTCTTTGGCCATAGTGTTTTCTCAAATGCTATTTCCCACCTTTTGTCTTGAGGTGGTTAAGATGGTCAAGGAGGTCACATTCCTAACTGATCCTCTTGCCAAAAAATAAAGAATAGGCAGGGGAAAGAAGGTCATTATCACTTTAGAGGCGATACCCAAAGGTCGAGACTGAGAAGTAACCTTCCAATCTTGGCCTGAAGAGACAGGAGTACTTTGACTTTCTTTGGAAGAACATCGAGCTGATCTTGGGGCTTTATAGTAAGGTCAAAATGTTTGAGTCAGAGGAGTTTTCAAAGGAAGGATTAATGGGCTATGGAGCTCCTCATGGCCTATTAGTAAGTAAAGTTCTTTCAAACTTGGTTCTGTTACCCTTATGTAATTTGACTTATTTTTCTCTCTCTATTTTTTTAGAGCTTGTTGGCGATAATAAAGTAGAATAATGTATTCTATGCTTGGGATGAGAGAAAGAAAAAGCTCAAGGCTGACCTGACTATTACAACTATTGAGGCATTAGAACAGAAAGGGAGAGTTAGAGACGTCAAAGTCGTTAGGAAAGAATCCGAGGCAACTTGGCCTTGTAAGGTGGCAAATTGTGAGGCTGTTCATCCAGCCTTCATGAAGTTGTTGACAAGCTGATAATGGTAAAGAGCAAACTAGATATGACAATACAGCGAGTTAAGGCTTCTGAAAGGAAATATGAAGTGGCCAAGGATGAAGATGCCCAAGCCAGGAATGTAGCTATTAGCAAAAGAAGAGGCTACTTGAGTTAAGGTAGAGACTGCTACACTAATTATGAAAGCTAAAGAGGAGGTGGTGTCTAAGGCTACCACTAACTTTTTATTCACCTTATGGGAGGAGCATCCAAAGATGGATTTTTCCTTTTTCGATAGGAATGTTCTCGAGTTCATCAAGGGCTTTGGGAAGGACGCAAGAGTAGCTTCTCCTAATGGGGGTTTATAGCTAGCAAGTGGAGCTTCCCTGACTTGAAACTTGGTAGAGAGCAGCTTGCAGGTCATGGGGACTACCGATGATCAAATTGTCGGTAATCAGCTTACTTTGTATATGGATCGTCTTGCCCAAGGCACAAATTTTGAGGGCCTGTCTGTCTCATAGGCCATGGTAGTTGTAGGTTTATGTATTTCAAATCTTCATATGGATATTTTCCTTATATAAGCGAGGTCTTTAAAGAATTTTGTTATTATTATGCTTTTCAAGTACATCATATTGAATGATGATAACATGAATAAGCCCCTGCAAATCATAGCTCAATAAATATTAATCAAGTTAAAGGCACAATTGATCACATTAATGTTTTTAGTTTCTAGCAATATATATTTATCAGGTCAAATGGACAGTAGTTTGCATAGATGGTCTTTTGAGCATTAACGTGCCTCAGCTAGCAATGAATTGAGCATCGATATGCCTTAGCTGGCTATGAGCCATTAGTTGGAGAAGGATTTAAGTGCCTTTGTGCCTCAGCTGGCAATGAATTAAGCACCAATGTGCCTTAGTTGACTATAAGCCATTAACTGGATAAGGATTTGAGCACCTTCACACCTCAGTTGGCAATGAGCTATCAACTGGAAAGGGATTAAGCACCATTGTGCCTCAGTTGGCTATGAGCCATTAGTTAGAGAAGGATTTGAGTGCCTTTGTGCCTTAACTGGCATTAAGCCATTAGTTGGAAAGGGATTAAGCACTGTTGCACCTCAACTGGCTATAAACTATTAGCTGAAAAAAGGATTTGAACACCTTTGCACCTCAACTGGATATGAGCCGTCAGCTGGAGAAGGATTTGAGCACCTTTATGCCTTAACTGGCAATGAGCCATTAGTTGGAAAGGGATTGAGCGCCATCGCACCTCAGTTGGCTATAAGCCATCAATTGGAGAAGGATTTAAGCACCTTTGCACCTCAACTGGCTATGAGCCATTAGCTAGAGAAGGATTTGAGTGCCTTCGTGCCTCAGTTGGCAATGAGCCATTAGTTGGTAATGAATAGGTTGCATGTGGTGCCAAATAGTAAGTTAGATGTGGTGCCAAAAAATAGGCGCATACGGTGCCAAGTCTTTGTAAGTACATCAAGTTGAATGCCTTTTTTAGAGTAAAGGGGCAAGTGCTCACTTCCAAATTAGAAGTACTTACTTCTGGATTAGAAGGGTGATAGCTCGCTTCCAATATTCTATTTTGAAAATTCATTCAAGAATCAGTAATTAGTCATAAAAATTTAAAAATAATATTACAGAGTTAGATAAGCAAACTTGAGTTCATTGATAATATGGGTGACGATGTGCAGTGCTCCAAGCTCGAGGCTCTCCACCAGAAATCATATCAACCTTCTTCCCCCTTATCCTTAGTTTGACTTCATCCTCGTAGCATTATCAGACTATGTGCTGGTCACCTCGCACACATCCAACTCTATTGGGGGTCAGGAATCTAATGGTAAGTGTCCTAGTAGATATGACCATTTTCAGGTCATTGATTATAGATCGACGCAGCACTGCATTATATGCTGAGGGACAGTTGATGATTGGAAAATATGCCAAGATGGTTGCCTGGTGACCTGATTCTCCAAGAGTAATGGGAAGCCTAATCTACTCTATCAATATTATTACGTCTCTAGTGGATCCATAAAAAGGCTTTGGAGAAGGCTCCAATTGACCTGTGCTTAAACCTATCTATTCAAAACATCTCTTGTGCATTATGTTCACCAAGCTACCTGCATCGATCATAATCCTTCGTACCTCAGAATCACCAATTCTGGCTCAAATAACTAGCACGTCATTATGGGAGGAATGTACTCCATATGCATCTTTATCTATGAAGGAGATACTATCTGAGGTTATCCTTGCTTTTTTAGTGGGACCCTCAAATTCACTGTGTCCAACACACAAGATGTGCTTTGCTTCTAGTAAGTAGTGTTCATTCAACCCGTTTAAGGTACCTGCAATAGAAGGCCCACCATGAATGGTAAATATAGTTCTTACCAAGGATACGTCTTCTTGTTCAGGAGTTTGCTGGCGTTGCTATCATATAGATTGCTAACACTGCTGAGGTCGCTATTCTACAAATCACACCACATAATCTTTTAAATGACCTTTCTTGATTAGGTCCTCAATTACATCCTTGAGCGCCCTGCATTCTGAAGTGTTTAGCCTAATTTCATCGTGATAAGCACAATGCTTGTTCTTGTTTCTGAACTGATAAGGAGTTTTTATAGGGTTGGCCTTCCAGAAATCCTTCTTGTCCTCCTCTGTTATGAAAATCTTTTTCAAAGTATTTGATAGGACACTATAGCTATCATGGCGACTTTAATGCCAAGGCCATTTGTTTCTAGCCTTCTTTGCGACTTAGTTTTTGGGGTCATCTTCTTGACTCTCCTTGCCATTACTCCTCTTTTTAGGCTGGTTAGAGCCATTTGCCTTATCCTTGGACTTTTTAAGGCTGAAGGTTTCCTTTCACCTGATTTCTTTGGCAACTCGTTCATAGAATTCACCTAGGTCCCTTGCCAGAAATTTGTATATGCTTTCATATAGTTTTCTATCTTTGTGGAGTCCTGCTAAGATCACTGTAAAGATGCTTTCATCTAAGAGGTTCTCTACATTGTTGACCTCAGTCTAAACTGGGTAATGTAGTCCTTCAGTGATTTGTTCTTTCGCTAAAAGATTATTGCAAGGTGGCAAGGAGGTGCAAGCTATCTCCTTAGTGCTTTGTACTGATTAATGAATCTCCTCTAGCATTCTTCCTAGCCGTCATTGCTATGAGCTTTGAGATTCCTAAATCATGTTCGAGGTAAGTTTGCTAGAGTGGCTGGAAAAACACGACACTTGACCAAATGATTGGTTATCTAAAGATCCATCTGTATGTTGAATGCATTTAGGTGGTCGTATGGATCACCATCCCCATTGTATAATGGGTCAGTGCAAATTTTGAACTTGCATGGGAGAGGCTCTTTCTTGATCTCTCTAGTGAACAACGTCCTCCCGTCATAACAATCTCAGTGATCTTGAGTCTGAGGACATTGTTCCAATTGCTTTACCCTTTGAAGTAGCTCATCTACCATGTGATCTTAAGTCTCAGATAGACAGTTGGGAGATGGTTAGCTCCTCTTTCTATGGTGATTCGAAGTCTTATGCTTTCTCCAATTGTGACGTGGCAAGTTTTGATCCGAGGCATGTCTCCTATTGGTCTTGTTTGAGCCTTTAGCTTAACGTAAACCCCCACATTACTAATGGTCTCCTTCATCATCCTCATGAACTTGATATACCTTCGACCTTGGCCATAAGTTGGTAGAGTGAGCTAAATGAGTATGCTGACATTCTTCTCTGGTTAGCTCATCTTCTTGAGCTCCTTCTCGTAATTGTTAGAGAGCTTCTTTCTACGCAGTGCCCCCAACTTGCCCTTGTGAGTCCTGGGCTCATGCCTAAGTTAATGTCCTAATCACCTTAGCCAACTCTCCTACCATTTTCTCCAGTGCCTCGTGACACTGATGCCATGCTTGTATTCCATCAATGATATCAAGTTCGTGTGAGGCTGTTGGTGGCATGTCAACGGCAACACCTGCGGCGGGGACAATAGAAGTGCCTGCATAGAGAACTAGATCATCTTGATGTTTCATATGAACATCTGGTTGGCCAACTACAACATCTGAACTTCTGGTGGTTCTTCCTCTAACCATCAAAAAATAATGGTAAATTCAATTTAGGGCCCTCCTTCTAGTGCCAAAATGTTGACGGCAAAATCTGGTCAACCCAAGTTTTGAACATTAAGTTGTAGAATGAATTTGAAAAGGGAGAAAAGGGGAAAGAGAAAGAATAGAGAGACACCAGAAGTTTTTAATATGGTTCGATTAGAGTTAGTTTGACCCCTACATCCACGGCTTTTATTACTCTTTGTTAAGTATTTTTGTATCTGATGATTGTATGTCTCATGTATAATGATTTCATCCCCCTTTATAATGGTTAGGGAGTTATAATTTAAATGTAAATCTATAATAGATAAGTATCATAACTTTAATTAGGATTACATAGTAGATTAGGATAGACGATTATAATAGACTCCTGGTGAAATAGGAGACTGAACGAACTTTCCCGATGGTTAAGGATGCTTTTTCGTGAGCTGTGAGCTAAGGTTTGCTTTCAGAACCTGAGGTTGTTGTTTTGACCCATGTTGACTAGCAACCTTAGCTCATATTTAGTGACCTGGTTTCTTAGTCTAGTGGCCTCAATCCAAATGTGCTAAACTTTTGTTAGTTAAGTATGTCTATTAGGCTTTTACTACCTCATTTATGTCATTACAAATAATACCCACAATAGTAACATTCCTATATCATTCCTAATGAGAATAATGTCATCAACATATAAAACAAGAAAAACAATGGCATTCCCTTGCATGTTCTTGTAAACACAAGGTTCATTAGAATTTTGAACAAAGCCAAACTTTTTGACTATTTCATCAAATTTAATATTCCAACTCCGAGCAACCTGTCTAAGGTCATAAATGCATTTCTTAAGTTTGCATACTTTGCTTTCTTGACCTTTGGATATAAATCCTTTAGACTGGTCTATATAAATATCTTCTTGAAGATATCCATATAAGAAGGCTGTTTTCATATGCATTTTCTAGATCTCATAATAAAAATATGCTATAATAGCTTATAAAATCTTAATGGACTTAAGCATTGCAACTAGTTAAAAGGTTTCTTCATAATCAATTCTTTCTTTTTTATTATAACCTTTCGCAATCAATCTTGCTTTATAGGTCACTATTTTTCCATCTCCTCCATGTTTTCTCTTATAAATCCATTTACAACCAATTGTTTTAATCCCATTAGGTAGGTCTACAGGGTTCTAAAATTCATTGGAATACATAGAGTTCATTTTAGATCTTATAGCTTTAATCCATTTCTTTTTATCACCATCTAACATGGTATCTTTAAAAGAGTATGGATCTTCCTTATTTTCTTTTGAAGTCATTAGAAAATTTTCATTCAAAAGATTAAGTCTAACTGGAGAATGAACATTTCTATTACTTTTACGAGTTGGAATAAGGGGTTTATTAGTTTGAGAAATATTTTCCTTTATAGGTTCCTCAATAGGAATTTTTTTCATAAAATTCTCCTTTTGTTCTTCAAGACTAACCTTTTTATTCATGGAATGCCTAAATGCAAATTCTTCTTCTAAGAATATTGCATTACAACTTATAAAGACTTTCTACTCATTGGGATTATAAAAATAATACTCAATTATCTCTTTAGGATAACCAACAAATAAACATCTATCAGGTCTTGATTCCAACTTGTCCACAATTTGTTTCTTAACATGTGCTAGACAAGCCCATATCTTTAAATGTGTTATGTTTGGTTTCTTGCCAGTCCATAATTCATATGGAGTATTTGGAACTGATTTGCTTGGAATTTTATTAAATAAATAACTAGCAGTCTCCAAAGCATAACCCCAAAAAGATAGTAGCAAATCTATTATACTCATCATAGATCATACCATACCTAATAAAGTACGATTTCTTCTTTTAGAAACACCATTTTGTTCAAACTCATTAGTCACAAATTTATTATGCAACCTTATTGCAAATTTATTACAAGAAAATAAGAAAATATATCCATTTTTTGCTAACTTAGAAACAAAAATCAAAATTTTCCTCATTTGTGGTATAAAAAGATAATTTTTTAAGTTTAAAACACCTTCGCCTTGTAGTTCGAGATGATAAGTTCCTATGGAAACTATTGCAATATTTGCTTCAATTCCCATCACAATCATTACTTCATTTTCACTCAGCTTTTTATTTTCCTAAAACCCCTGTGATGTATTACAAACACAAGAAGTTGCTCTTGTGTCAATACACCAAGAGTTCATAGAATTCACCAACAAATTGGTTTCTATGATGAATATATTAGATATACTTTTAAAAGGTTTTCCATATTTCAAATAAGCAAAGTATTGGCAATAATTCCTCTTCCAATGTCCTTTCTTCTTGTAATGACATTCATTACTAGATTTATCTTTCTTTTCATTCTTATTAAAGCATTTTTTTTCATTTGCTTACAAACTTTCTTTTTTTGGACTTAAAAGACACTCCTTTTTCAGAAACCATGCTAATTGGTTCATCCTTCTTAATCAAATCTTTAGCCCTTTACAAGATATTGTAGAGCTTAGGAATAGTTACAATCATGTTGTTCATGTTGAAATTGAGCACAATCTAATTAAAAGATTCAAGCAATGAAGATAAGATCACATCTAGTTTTGAATTATTATCAATCTTAGCACTAAGAGTATCCAATTCATTAATGTATCCAATCATTTTCATCACATGATTATGAACTGGAGTGTATTTAGCCATCTTAGTGATCATAAGTCCTTTCATGGCTATTTGTCTAGTAGAACAATTCTACTGGCCAAACATTGCCTTTAAGTTTGCTATGATCTCTTTGGCAAAATTTAATAATTCATGTTGCTTCTAAAGCCTATTTTTAAGTGATGCTAATATAGCATTTAGCCATGGCATAATCTTTTTTCCAAAGTCTATAAGCCTTATGATCAACCTCAGGATCATTATTTTCTGGTATAGCATGTGTGTCTTCATCAAGAATATATACCAATTTTTTAGTTGTGAGAATAGTTCTCAATTTATTCTTTCAGTTGAAATAATTAGAGCTTTTTAAATAATTTTCATCCAAAATCTTTGCTAGAAGACTATAACTTACCATTTCTATAAGATAGAAATAAATAAATACATAATTTCATAATAAACTATCGAATAGGAATTTTTTATAATTCAATAGTAATACTCATTCATTAAATGTTTGATAATTCTCTTAAATGAATATATAACTATTATGAATTTCAAATGAGCAACGAATACTTTGTTAAGTATCTTAACAAAATCATTTTAGAATATATTAAGCACCTAGCAAAGGAGATACACATATCAATTCCATATAAATAGAATCCATCCATAATTTGGTCTCTAATATAATATATCTACTATTGATTTTACAATTGATATATTTTTATTAGTAAGGTATAATCCCATTGTTTAAACATGTCATGCATATTGTGAATAACATTTCATTTTACTTAATGCTCCCACTAGTTATAACATGTCTATTATCTCCATAATAATAGTAGTAGTAGTAGTAGTAGTAGTAGTAGTAGTTCAAAATAAGGTTTAACATTTTCATATCACAGTATTTGCAAAACTATTATTATAATATACTAACAATGGAAGGCCTTTAGAAATTATCTTTTCAATACAAATTTCTATCTTTTGTACCTTGTATTATTTTTTTAAAATTAAGGGAATATTTTGATCTTTATTAACTATGAACATTTCATAATTAAGTATTAGTGACAAAATATATCACATATGTATTTTCTTACAAAGACAAGAACAATTCATGCCAAAAAAAACTTATAGTATCACAAAATAACTTTATGTGCTGAAGCTTAAATATTTCAAACTATTAAAATAGAAAACCAATTTAAATATATGTGTTAAGCTCTAATACCAATGTTAGAATACCTTTTCTATAATATGCAAAATATATTTATAGAGTAGAAATTGCATAGTTCTTTAAAGATCATTTACACATATTGAATTGCTTAAACAAAGTATTTAGATATACCTTATGTGAATTGGAGAAAACTTCAATTGGAGAAATTTCATAAGTTTTGGTTGTATTGTACATCTATTAGCCACAAACTTAGCATAAGTGTCCTTTAAATTTGATCACACTAGACTCCTCTAAATCTCACATGCATACCTTCTCTATTTTGAACCCTTTTCAATATTTTCTTTTAAAAGGTAGAGTAGGAATGAAAAGAACTTATATTATAATTCTCCCATAATCTCATCCTTTTATGGTAAAAAGAAAGTGAATTACAAAGTCTTTAAGTAATTATCTAGTCAATTCTTGAATTTATTTAATAACTATTATATATGTATCTATTACATAGAGTGACTTACAAAGTCTCTAGATAAGATAAATTCAAAGTCTTAATATTAAATAGATTAATAATTATTTAATTAATAATCATCTAATCAATACATGAATCTATTTAATAATTATTATACATGACCTTCTGCTATTAACCATCGTCCATCACTACCTTTTATCATTAATTATTATCCATTATCACTTTTCGCCATTTACTATCACCTACCACCATTGACTACTACTTGTCACCATCTTCCATCGTTGACTAACGTCGCCACCAACACTTATCACTGTTGACCGCCACTCACCACTACTTTCTACCGTTGACCAATGCTCACTAGCACTACCAATATTAACCATTGGCCACCACCACTTACCACCACTTTCTGCCATTGACTATCACCCTCTACCACTACCACCGTTGATCATTGCCTATCACCATATTCTAACATTGACCATTGCCACCACCATCTACCGCTGTTGACTATCACCTACCACCCACAACCATCTTGTGCAATTAATCACTACCCACCACCATTATCACTATTATCTATTACCCACCACCACCTACCACTATTGACTACCACTTACTACTACCTTCTATTGTTGACCACCACTCATCCACTGTTGACCATTGCTTATCACTGTTTGTTATGAGTATTTTCCAGACAATGCAAAATAGGCTAGTCGAGGCCTAATAAGAGACAAGCCTAACTAGAAAGGACCTAGATCTCCCAAGAACTAAGGTCGTTTGGTGGAGGCATCAGCTCACCAGCTATGAACCCAGGATGCAGGATGAGACCAAGACAGAAACTCCAGTTTGTTGAGGATGGACTCCAGCCCGCTAAGTGAAGCATACTACCCCAAACTACCTGCCAGTAGACTCACTTTGATTGAACTCGAGTACGAAACCAACCCATGTAGCTAGCAGATCACCTAGCACGAGCTCAAGCTACCTCAAGCATTAGGTACGGAACACCGAGGTCTAGGCAGCACCCAAAGGCACATTCTCCCAACTAACAAGTTAGCCCTAAAGCCGACACATCAACCTCCAAAAATCAACAATGATATGCCAAGCATTTATTGTCAAATATTTGTTACCCATCAAGCATTTATTACCCATGACGGTGGAAGTAATAATTTTACAATTTGTCAAATTACACTTGTAACCCCCTTTGCCTTTATAAATAGAAAAGAGGGATCATTATAGTAGATAGAGTGAGAAATACATGTAGAAATTCTATTGAAATAGTGAGAGCACACTTGGATTCTGTAAACATTACAGAGAAACTATCACCACCTAAAGGCAAATATAATTACCATGGACGCAGGGGTCATACTGACTTTTCCCGAACCACAATAAAAAGCTTCTGATGTCCATTGTTCTTCCTTTCTCTTTATCTCTTTCTTGTTCGCATTTGCATCCATAACTCACAGTTTGGGTTTTCATTAGACTTACACTATTAACTAGATCTCACTGTCAAAACCACCATTGACAATTATCCACCATTACCTTCCTCCATTGATTACTGCCCGTCACCACATTCTACCATCAACTACCACCATCCACTATTATGTACTGTTGTTGACTATCATCCACTATTACCTATTGCCATTGGCCACCGTCCTTCACTACCTGCTACCGTTGGCTACCACCGATTACCACGTACCACCCTTGACTATTGGTCACGACACTTATCATTATTGACCATCACTCACCACCATCTACTGTCGTTGACTACCATCCATTGTTGTTGATAACCGTTTTTTGCTGTTGACCATCATCTACCACTATCTTCCACTGTTGACTGTTGCTTACCACCACATTAACTATTGCCCACCACTCATCGTTAACCACCACTCACTACCACATTCTATCATTGATCACCATTATTTACTATCACTGATCACTATCCACTATCATCTACTATCGTTGATCATCACCCACTACCACTTATTATCATTGACCATCGTCCCCCATCACATACCTTCATTGATCTCCATCAATTATTATTG
Source organism: Saraca asoca (assembly GCA_026873985.1). Lineage (NCBI taxonomy): Eukaryota > Viridiplantae > Streptophyta > Magnoliopsida > Fabales > Fabaceae > Saraca > Saraca asoca. Next base: position 25,227 of record JANHAO010000653.1, on the reverse strand, counting down.
ACCATCCAACCAAATAGCAAGAAAGGGAATAATAAATAATGTGATTTCATTCCCTCATTAAACTAAATAAATTAAAAAATAACTATTACCATTACTTTTACTTCTTTTATTTGATTTCATTCTCTTTCCATTTCCATAAATTGAACCAAATGTCTTAGATTTGACTTATTAGTCATAATTCTAGACTTCTAGACAACTTTGATGAACGTCAATGAAGTCCTTCCCTGCCTTAGCACAAGAACTTGATTTTTCTCTAATTATGGAAAAAAAATTTAATCTTATTTTAATACTACAATCTTTTATTATCTTTCATTGTATTTAATAATTTAAATATTTTAATATTATAGTAAGGTAGATGCTAAAACTAAAGAGATAATTTTTTTCACCTGATGCAATCCAATAAGAGATATTACTAAAATTTTTAGTATTATTATAAAATTAAAAATATTTTCCCCTTTATGAGTGGTTTCAAGGAAACATTCTACTTCGATGGAGTTGTAGCCATGTCAGATAAATCAATATATCACGTAAGCAAATACTGCAAATAGTATAAGCTAAAAATGAGAAAAATGCTTCTTTGGATAAATGCAATAAATATAAATATAAATATAAATATAAATATAAAGGGATTATCTGCTATGCACCATTGAAAAAATAACGTAAATCTATCCCTTCATCAATGGCTATGGTTTAGTCAAGCGCAAAAGAGGCACTGGTCCTACCTTAATAAAAGCATTACCAATGAATTTTCTATTGTGCCCCTAAATTTTAATTATTAAAAACTGTTGATTAAAATTAATGTGATATAGAATTATTAGTCCAGTCGTCATTATCAAGGAAAGATATGGGGGAAAAAAAAGAAAAGACAAAATACATTTTACCCATCTAAAATTTGTCTCTGAGACAAATTACTTCCTTAAAATTTAAAATTAAACATTTCAATTCCATAAATTATACCAAATAGTGAAACAGTTAAGTAAGATGTTATGTTTAATGAAAAGAGGGGCAATTCGTCCTAAACACAAAATTTAGAAGGTAATTTGTTCTAAATGCAAACTTTAAGAGGGGTAAAGTGTACTTTTCCCTTAATTATTTAAGAGTATGAAATTAATAGGTATTAATCTATCGAAATTACATGTGATAAATAATTAAAATTTAAATAAAATTTTGATCTTTCTAAAATGCAAATAAAATGATTTAACAAGTTATTGAGTTAACAGACTTAGCATATATTAAACTAGTTTTAAATAACTTTTAATTTTATTTTAATAAGATAACATGCATTTAATATTGTCAATACATAAATTTATTAATAAAAATAATTGCATTATTTAGGTTTAACAAAAAATTTAAGAGAAAAATATAAGAGAATTTATTTGATAATAAAAAGTGTTAAAAACATTCTATAATATAATTATAATTATAAAAAATAAAAAATTGTCATAAATATAAAATAAATAATAATAGAAGTACGGTATAAAGATGAAACTAAAAACAAATTAAGAAAGTCTGCATGCATATTACTTCTTTTTAATTTGCTTTCTCTAACCAGTGTTTTTTACTTTTATACTGAAATTTTTCACGCTAAAAATTGATGTCTCTTATTTTATTTTATTATTATCTCAATTTATTTAATTACATTTAATATATATATTTTTTAATCCAAATCTATATTTTCAATAGTAAAAATACAAAAAATTCCTTTTAGTTTTTAGATGATTAGATTATATTACTATCAATTTTCAAAATTTGGAATAAAAATCTTAAATTATACAAAATCTTAAAATAAACATCTATTGTTAACATAATTAATCATTTTATTTAATTATATAAGTTTTTTTGTAAACTCGTAATATAAGTATCACAATATTATTAGTCATTTATTTATTTTTTACAATATATAATAAATAAAATTAAATTAGATGTATAAATTTTAATTAAATACATAAAAATAAGTTTAAAATTATATAAAAAATAATGTGATAAATTAATATATAATAATATTATAATTTTTATTTAAAAAATTAATAAAAAATTATCCAATTAAATAAAATAATTAATTAAACGAATGAGGGGTATAAATTGTAATTTTTTTATAGTTTAATGCCTTAATTTTAAATTTACAAAGTTGATGAGCTCTAATTTTAAGGACACTTTCTGCCCTGGTGGAGCTCTATTCACGGAAGACATTCTGCAGATATCACAATGTATAAACAAAAATGAGAAAGATGTTTCTTTGAATTGGAAAGATGCTTTGCTAAGCGTCAAGAATCTTCAGAAGTCAGAAATTGGAGAAGTCATCACTTAATCTGATGAGCACTAATTAATTGTCTTTGGAAACTGCTTACGTCGCTGAGAAAATGAAGTGGTGGTTTAGAGGAACGTGAAAGTCAAATAGAAGGAAGAGATTTGTTCAGTGCTTTAGAATGTGCCACCATTTTCAAAGCTTGCCTTCACTGCTAACTAACATATTTATTTATTTACTTATTTTGGTTGGAACTAAAATATTCAATTAGAACCAGTGAATTGCTAAGTACACAGCATGGCTTTAAATCCAATACTGGTGCAAAACAATCGGGTGTAAATGGACCTCAGGCCCATGGGTCAAATGGGTTGGTACCACCTGCATGGAACGAACGCATATGAACACAAGCCCAACCACAAACAAGCAAATGGGTATGTAATCTTCATTAGAGATCTACATCGCACGGGTTGTGAATTTTCAGGTTGGACTTTCTTGTGTAATTGTATAAAATGCAATTGTCCAAATCCAATGAGGCCAATTATTTTTAAAAAATATTGACCCAGCACATTCAATTTAAAATTGTGAAAAGTTCAAGCGAAAGTGTGATTACATTTAATTTTTATTTTTAAGTAAAAATTAAAAATTTTTAAATAAAAAATACACGTTTAAATAGATTAAAAAAATATTTGAGCATATAAAATATTTAATTATAAAAAATTAAATATTTTGTCGTCAGAATAAATAACATTTACTATTTTTCTAATATATATTTAATCAGGTCGGGCTAGATTATATTTAATATGAGCCAATCAATTATATTATGAATTGAGCTTAATCCGAATATTAATCGGATCAGGAAAAAAATTCAATTAATATTTAAATCTAAAAAAAAAGAATTCAAATCTTATATATTTTTTTTTAAGGTCATTTTTATTGGATTGAGTGGGTCGTCCAGTCCATGTACAAATCTAATCTTTAATGTCATATGTTGTATTATACTATAATAATTATAGTTGGCTTACTTTCTAAAAATGACTGTTTTCATATTATATTAAAGTTCATATTATCAAGAGAAAGGCTTAACAAATTGATGGTGTTAACTGTTTATATAAAGTACTTTGATAAAATTAATTATTTATTATTAACTATTTATATGTAAAATGATATATAAGAATATATGTATAATTTATTATTCATTTGAATATTCTTTTACTTTAATAATATTTTAGATTTTAATATATTAATTATAATATTTTTTCTAAAAAAATAAGTTATTTTAATTTATTATTTTTAATTTTTCCTTTAAGAAATATATAATTATAATTTATTATATTTATTAGATTTTCCTTTAAGCAACAAATAATTATAATTTATTATTTACTAGATTTTCCTTTAAAAAAATAAATGATTAAAATATATTATACTTATTAAATTTTCTTTTAAGAAATATATAATTATAGTATATTATTTATTAGATTTTCTTTTAAGAAACAAATAGTTATAATTTATTATAATTTTTATTAAGAAATAGATTTTAGATAAAAAATGAGTTTATTATTATTACTAATTATTATAATTATAGTTTTTTATATTGTTATTTCTTATAACTTAATAATGAAAGAAAATGAATAATAATATCTTTTTTTATTTTAAATATTAATCAATTAATTAAAAAATTGGATTTTCAGCTATTTAAAATTAACTTTTTAAAGGTTAAAAAGCTAATTCAAACAGCTATTTACCAAATATTTAAAATAACACGTTAACTTAGTCAAACAATTAAAATCCTTTACATCAATTAAAAGTTTACCAAGCATCTTAAAAATACCCAATGCTAAGGTTACTTTTCTTTTTGTTACAAATAATAAATAAAGAAACAAACAAATTAGGCCAATTTCTAGGAAGTTGTCATTGTCAAGAATAGGAACCAGTTCTATCTATGACTTAAAAAGTAAAAACCATCACGAGGCACATGACCATGGTCAGCCCAATAGTTGGAAACATAATAACCTCACACCAAGTGTAATGAATTTTTTGTTCCTAAACTTTAATCAAGATAAAAATAATAAAATCTATTACCGAAATTTAAATTCTTTCATGTTCAATAATGAAGAAGAATATACTAGATGTGGAAGCATACTTGAATCCATAGGAGTTACACGATTATAATTCTCGCTGCTCTTTATTTTCTAAATTGATATATATGAAGTTTTTAAAAAAGATACTCTTTATTTTCTAATGATAGGATATCAAAAACTAAAAACCCTACATCCAATTTAGGGATCATAACCACATTTTATATTTCTTAACTTTTCTTATTCCTAATTTGCCCATCATAAATAAGAAATAAGATTTTAAAGTCTCTACACATAAAAGCCTACACTTAAGGAGATGATTTATACCCATTTAATCTTGAACTATTTTAGTTCACTTTAATTTGGGTCAGACCTCATGATAGCATCTAATATATTTTTATTATTATTATTATTATTATTTATATTTATATATATATATATATATATATACAACATATACGTCTGTTAAAGCATGGAAATTTCATGCAATCTGATCTTAACACATCTATATCCAACTGGTACAATCTTGTTCCTTAGTTAGATCAAACCAAACAAGTTTAGAGTGTAAATATATAAAATCTTTATATTACAGTAAATAATCATGAAATATCCATAAAACATATCTACAAACAAAAGCATCTACAGATATGAACTTCCACTAAACTAACATATCATCAAGTGATACAAAACCCATATAAGTAGTATGCTCATGAAAGACCTTAGGTGGTAAACCTTTAGCAAGTGGATCCACAACCATGGAGTTTGTTCTAATATGCTCTATAGATATCTGACCACTTTGAACTCTTTCCTTAACAATTAGGAACTTAATATTTATGTGCTTTGACTTTGACAAGCTCTTGTTGTTGTTAGAATATAGCACTATTAACGTATTGTCACAAAATAACTTTAATAATTTTTCAATACCATCCATAATTTTCAACCTAGTGACAATTTTGCAGCCAGATCTCATGATTGGATACCTTATAACATGCTATAAATTAACTATCATGGTGGAAGAAGTTATAAATGTCTGCTTAGCATTTTTCCCAGAAATAACTTCTCCGACAAAGCAAGTAGATATAGCTTGAACTGAATCTATGACTGTCTTGGCATCCTACAAAATCAGAGTCAGAATACCTAATGATCTTTAACTGATCCAATCTCTTGTATAAGAGCATGTAGTCTTTTGTTATCTAAAGATACCGCATGACCTTTTTGGATGCTTTCTAATGATGCATTCCCAGATTGCTCAAATATTTACCTAACATCCCAACAATGTACATAATATCTGGGCGCTTACAAACTTGAGCATACATCAAACTCCCTACAGCTAAAGCATAAGGAATCTTTTGCATTTCTCTGGTTTCAAAATCATTTTTGGGGCATTGATCGAGATTGAATTTGTCTCCTTTAGTAACATGAGTGTCACTTAGTTTACAATCTTGCATGCCAAATTTCTTAAGAACCTTCTCGATATAGCTCTTTTATGACGACCTAAGAGTACCTTGAGAGTGATTTCAATGTAACTGTATTCCTAATACAAAAGAAGCATCACCTAGATTTTTTATCTCAAATTTCTTTAATAGAAATATCTTAGTTTCATGTAATAAGTCTATATCATTGCTGACAAGTAGTTTGTCATTGACATACCAAAAAAAATATGCTTACTCCTACTGAACTTGTGGTACATGCAATCATCAACCGCATTCATCTCAAAACCAAAAAAGATGACAACTTGATGAAACTTGTAATACTATTGATAGGAAGCTTGCTTAAGCCCATAGATAGATTTCTTTATATTGCAAACCACCTACTTTGAATTTCCCAAAACAAGGTTTTCAAGCTGCATTATGTAAATTGTCTCATCAATGTCAACATTGAAAAACACTGTCTTAATACCAATCTAATATAACTCAAGATCAAAATGTGCCACAAGTTCTATTATAATCTTGAAAGAGTCTTTCAAAGAAACCGAAGAGAAAATCTTTTAATAATCAATACCTTCCTTCTGAGTAAAGCCCTTGGTGACAAGATGAGCCTTATATCTTTTCACATCACCTTTTGAATCCTTCTTGGTCTTAAATATCCATCTGCAACTAATAGGTTTCACACCTTCAAGCAATAGGACAAGATCCCAAACTTCATTGTCTCTTATAAACTTGATTCCCTCATTCATAGCATTAATCCACTTTTAAGAGTTAGAACATTCAATGGCCTAATGAAAGTTGATTAGATCATCTTCCACCATTCCAATGTCTACCTCATGTTCTTGGAGAAAGATGTAATCATTCAGAATCCCACTTCTCCTCTCTTTAGTGGATCTTTTTAATGACATTTGTTCTTGAGGTTATTGAGTTTGTTCTTCAGGAATAACATGTTAATCTTGATCAGGGGAGATTTTAACATTATCTTGTGGTTCTGGGGTTATTTTTTGAACAATATCAAGGATAGAAGCCTAATCATGATCAATAACAATTGTAGGAAGGGAAACTAATTCCTCTTCAAAGACAAAGTTTCTAACCTTATCCCTTCCCTTAAACTCAATATTCTCAAAGATCCAAGCATTTCCCATCTCAAAAAAGGACCTAGTTATGAGATTATAAAACTTATACCTACGAGATTGTTTAGAGTACCGAAAAAAATAGCTACTAACCATTCTTGAGTCTAGTTTCTTTTCATTTGGCTTATAAGGCTTTCCTCACCTAGATAACCCCAAATATGTAAATGCTTTATACTATGCTTCTTACCCATCCATAATTCATAAGGGGTTTTGATCACTATTTTAGTTGAAACTCTGTTGAGAATATAAGTTGTGGTCTTTAACTTTTTTCCCTAAAGACTCTTTTCCTTAAAATGAATCTGGTAAGGTGGTATGATTAATCATACTTCTTGCCATGTTTTTTTAATGTTTTGTTTTGTCTCCCAGCAACACCATTCTTTTTGGGGCTCTTTGGCATAGTGTACTGTAGGACAATATCACGCTCCTTTAGGAATTTGGCAAATGGTCATGGGCATTGTTCACCTGATCTGTCACATTTATTTTAGTATTCACCACCATGATTAGACCTGACACTTTTAATCCTTTTGTTAAGTTGATTTTCAACTTCAGCTTTAAAAGCCTTAAACACATCTAGTGCTTGAAACTTCTCATGAATGAGATAAAGGTACCTGTAATGTGAGAAATTGTGTATGAACATAATAAAATATTGTTGACCATTCCAAGAAGCTGTAGGTAATGGCCCACAAATGTATGTATGTATGTATTAGTTCTAAGATGTCTAAAGAACTTTTGGCACCTAATCTCCTTATGTTTGTTTTTTCCCTTTAATACACCCAACACAGACTTCAAAGTCTGACAAATCAAGGGGATTAAGAATTCCATCTGACATAAGTCTTTCAATTCTTTATTTAGATATATACCCTAAATACTTATGCCAGAGTGATGTAGAATTCTCATTGGTTAATTTCCTTTTAGTACCATGTGAATTAACATGTAAAGTTTCATTAAATGAGGCAACCATATCAAGTAAGTAAAGGTTATCATATCCAGACAAAGAACTCGAACTGACAAGCTTTGAATCATGAAAAAGACTAAACTGACTATTTCTAAAAGAACAGAAGTAACCAAATTTGTCCAATATAGAAACAAAAACCAAATTCCATTTAAATGATAGTACAATGTAAGTCTCATTCAAATCCAAATAAAATCTAGTCTTTAATGATAACCTAAAATACCCATATTGCCTTAACTTTGACTAACTTGCTATTGCCATATAGATGTGTATTTCACCATCACTTGGCTTTTGGCAACTTAGGCAACCCTACATAGACACATTAATTTGAGTGTAGCACCAAAATCTCTCCACCAAGTATGTCCAAGCACTGAAGTTAAATTAAGCTCAAAATAAACCAAATTAAGAAGTGTACCTTTCTTTACACGCCAAGCATGATACTTGGTACAATGTTTCTTCTTGTGAGAATTACTTCTAGAAAAGTAGCAAGCAAATCCCTCAATTTGCTCTTTCTATTCCCTATGTTGCTTTTTCTGGGGTGGAGCAACCAAAACTTCCTTATCCTTCTTCCTCTTCTTGCTATTGTCGTTAAAGGTTGAAGCCAAATGAGCACTCTCAGTCTTTTCTTGCTTCAATCTCTCTTCTTCTTGTACATAATGTGATATGAGCTTATTAGGAGTCCATTTCTCCTTGTGGCAGTTATAACCAATCTTAAATTGACTAAATTATGTAGAAAGAGAGATCAAAACCAAATATATAGATAAGTCCTCAAATAGCTTTAACTTTAGTACCTTCAGTTTTGATACAAGATAAGACATTTCCATAATGTACTCCTTGATGTTCCCTTTACCTATATACCTCATGGAAAGAAGACTTCCTAGAAGAGTACTTATCTTCGCCTTTTCATTTTTGGCAAAATGTTTCTTAAGTTCTTTAAGGAACAATTTGGCATTAGTCTCTTCGAACAAAATTATGCCCTTAAATATTTTCAGAATTGAATGTTTCATGATCGTAAGATTCATGCAATTTGAATGGTCCCACTTCTCCAAATTTCTCTTATTACTAGAGGAATTTGCATTTGTAAGAGTAGGGGGTCACTTAACCTGAAGTGCATGATCTAGATCCATGTAACTAAGAATGATTATTACTTCTCTTTCCAATTCTTAATGTTTGTGCCATTAAGCATATGGATGGAGTTAATGTTCATAGATATTATAGCAACAGAAGCATTCATTAAATCCAGAACAAAATACACAAAGTAACTAGCTCACAATCAAAATCTAAATTCAACATGATTAATAAATTCAAATAATGGCAAGTCCCATCACAAGATACCTAGCACAACATTGACATTTAGTCTTTAGACAGAAAAATTCAACTTCTAAGTCGCACTCTTAGTGTAGTAATCAAATATTGACAATTAATTCTTGTCAAATAATAAATCTTTCTTTGAATTGACTCAATGCTCATTCACCACAATTGTCTTTGAATTTTGGCCAAATAATAACCCTCATTTGGACTAGTCATTATCCACATGAAACCCAAAAACATAATCATCTTAATATTTTAAATGAATTAATATACACAAGAGAGGTTATTTTGGTAACATGTTTTAATCAATTAATTAAAAATATTAGACACTTAAAGAAGAAAGAATAAAAGGTGCCAAAATTTGAATCTAAATCCATATATATAAACATATATATCAACAAATAAATTATTAAATTTTGAACTTTAATAAAGTAGTATACCTACATAGAAATTCAAAAGATATTGATATATGCACATGAAAAGAAACTACAAGACAAGAAAATATAGATATATAGATTTTGGCGTTGAGTGATTAAACTGAATCTATAATATACGCTTTTCAAATCAAGTTATGAATCCAGGCCATAAAACACACAATCATTATATATTAAAGAAATCAATCATTGTCGAAATAATCACAACAATCATATCACAAGCCAAATTAATAAACTTGCTTCTCAATAATTCAACATGAAGATTTCTTTGATACCAATTTTTAGTAAACTTTAATCATGATAAAAATAATAAAATCTATTACCAAAACCCAGATCCTTCATGTTCAATCATCAAGAAGAATATATTAGATGCAGAAGCATACCTGAATCCAATAGAAACTAATGTAATTATAGTTCTCATGGCTCTTGATCTTCTAAAATAATATGTATGAATTTTTTAGAAAAGGTACTCTTTATTTTCTAATGATGAGATATCTAAAAATAAAAACCCTACATCCAATTTGGGGACTATAACCACTTTATATATTTCTTAACTATTTTTATTCCTAATTTTCCCATCATGAATAAGAACTAAGACTTTAGGGTCTCTACACATAAAAGTCTATACTTAAAGGAGATGATTTAGGCCCATTTAACCTTAAACTTTATTAGATCACTTTAATTTGGGTCAAATCTCATGATAGCATTTAATATACAATTATTATTATTATTATTATTATTATTATTATTATTATTATTATTATTATTATACATCTATTAAAAAATCTAACATTTTTGCCTTCCATAAAATGTAGAAAATTGCTTACTTATTTTTCCCTAGTGTCATAAGTCAGCCTTGTGAACTAATTCAATCGGCAAACATACTTGATTTTGGATGAAATTTGGTATAAAAATCAAGCAAGAAGAGGAGGCCCTTTGCTGCAAATTTGGGAATAAATACACTAGTAGATTATTTTTTCAAATTTTTTTCGTTTTGGAGGTATTTGTGTCTTTTTAGCATCGATTGTTTGTATGAATAGAAAAGTACGAGGTTGCGATCCTTGTATTTTTATCTTCACGTCCATATGAAATAGCATATTAGAAATCTTAGAAAGTAGGAGAAAAGTCCTTATGTCAACCGAGAAAAAGTATGTCTACTCATGTTAATAAGGCTTTTGCTTAGAATGCTTTTTAAGGGAGGTGAGTCAGTGACCCAGTAGGTACTGTGACTTGGGCTAGGGGTTAAAGTGTGGAGCTTGGAGATACTCCCCTTACATACTCAAAACTATATAATGAGGTATATATTAATAAAATGGAGTTGCCCCTCTCCTTATTTTTAAAAAGTCCCTTCTCGGTGTATACTAAAGACTTCTCATGTGATATGTTCTTTGAGACTTAATATGCGCTAATACTTTGACTACACGCTCATGTTGGCTTGTAGACATGTTACACATGGGATTTTGATTGTATGAGTGATAAAATCCTCAATGCCCTAAATATCAATCTAAGTGTAGCTCAAATTTATCGGAAGGCTAGCATGTTGCCTAAGAGTTAACATCATGCGTCATACAATTTGAACTAGAGAGCTACTAGCCCATGATAGTTGGTATAAGAGCTCAGTTGTGCTAGAGAGAGCATATCAGATAAGCCATGACTGGGGTAAAATCAGCTTGTCAAAAGCATTTGGAGTTTAAGAGTCAAGCAAACACTTGTTGGAAATAGTGAAGAGATACTACTAAGGACGAGACCGAGAGGGTGCAAGAGGTTGGAGTAATTTGAGGGCTAGTGTGCAAGATCTTAAATTCGAAAGAACATTAATGGTGTATCAAGTGCAAGCATGTATAGAAGTAGGTGGACTTGTTATACAACTCGGGACATTAATTATGCACTCATTCATAGTAAGCATTCAAAGGAATGCAAACCATTCAAAAAGGTGAGTGATTTGACGGCTTATTTAATGGGAGGGAGCCCAGGAGAAGATTGATGAAGTGTGGCCACAATAAAAGTTAAGACATCTTGGAGGATGGCATATCTCTTGTGATGTGTTGAACAAACAAATCTTATTAGAAGAGTAAAAAATCATGTCAAAGGGCATGAATTTTATTCAGAGGGGAATGAAATGATCTAAGAGGGATCCATTACGCACAATCTGTGGATGCAAGGAGCGAGCTATGGTGCTAATCCATAATATTTAAGATGAGATACTAGGAAGTTAGCACAGTATAATCATATACAAGTGGTAATGATACCCGAGTAATGAGTTAGAGCTATATGGTCACTTAACAGAGTAACAACAATAACCTCAAGGCTAGCAGACTAGCACACATAGTCGTAAGAAAAATTTTGTAACAATAACCATGAGATTCACAATTGCTAGAGCATACTCAATGCTCAACTCCTATCAAAGTCGTCGATGTGGGGGAGCCATCACGAGGAAACGCTCAAAGGAGAGTCTTCGGAGAAAGAATATCACTCGAGAAATGCCAAGAGAGAGGGAACTAATCATTAAAAAGTTTACTATGATGGCAATAATACTAGTGAGTGGTTATGAGGTCACGAGAGACAAGCCAGTATCATCTTTAAGGAGATAGCACTTGAGTGCACAAACCTAGGAAGGGTTATGAAGACCATGATGCTAGGTTGCATTAACTCTGAAAAAACTGTAATGGTCAAATGGTACCATGAAGGTGTCAATTTAGAGAGGGTTAGGAGGATCCAATCAAGTGTGAAAGTAATGTAATGGAAGTATAGTGGATTGATCCAACCCAACATGAGCAGACTTGTGAGCAAGGTATGAGACTTATATGTATGCCATATTTTGTGAGCAAGGTATGTGACCTGTGCTTAAACAAGATGTGAGACTTGCATCTCTCATATCAATGGTATGGGACATTAGATGTGGGGTTATTTATCAGTAGAGATCCAAAATACCAAGTAAGCATAAAAGCTATGGAGGTAGCACACACTTGTATTATAGAGATAATGAGTTGAATTAAGGGCTATAGAGCTAGCAAGTTGAATCGAGAGCTATGCAAAGATAGCGAGTTGAATTGTGAACTACAGAGGCAGTGAGTAGAATTGAGAGTTGTGTGAAGTCAATGAATCAAATCAAAAGTTATGTAAAGACAGTGTGTTGCAAGCTGTAGAGGTACTGAGGTAAGCACAAGTTACAAAGGTAATAATGCAAATGGTGTAGAGATAGTGGGACAAATGAAGTTATAGAGGTGATAGAGCCAAGAGAGCTGTGAAGATAATGACATGTGAGTTTGTGATGGTATAATGAAGTTAAGTCTACAAAGGTAGAATGCAAAGTTTACAGAGGTAGAACACAAAGTCTGTAGAGGCATCATCATTGAAGACACTAAAGTTATAGAGGTAACTACACAAAGTTATGGAGGGAAAGTAAATGTGAAATAGTGTAAGTTCAAGGAGACAAAGTCAAGAACAAGTCTAAGGAGGAGCTGAAGAGTAGTAGACTAATGACGATCTTGAAAGCTATATCAAGTTGATGGTGCCATTCATCAAAACCTCTCAAATGATGTTAGCTAAAAAAGACAAGTAGAATGGATTAGGAAGTAGTTCGAGTGGAGTAGATTAAAGACCCACATGAAGATTCAAGAAACTAGCACTCAAAAGGAGAAACCTTCATGGAAGCTATGTTAGATTGAGGTGTTAATGAGGACATTGACATCTGAAGTGGGGGAGAATGTCACAAGTCAGCCTTGTGAACTAATTCAACAAGTAAATATGCTCGATTTTAGATAAAATTTGGCATAAAAATCAAACATGAAGAGAGGGCCTTGTGGTGCAAATTTGGAAGCAAATGCACTTGTAGATTATTTTTCTAAATTTTCCATTTTGGGGGTATTTGTGTCTTTTTAGCATTAATATTTGTCCAGTATGAGTAGAAAAGTATGTGGTTGCGATACTTACATTTTTATCTTCATGTCCACATGAGATGGTGCATTAGAACCCTTAGGAGCTCAAAGAAAAGTCCTTATATCAATTGGGAAAAAGTATATCTACTCTTGTTGATAAGGCTTTGCTTAAAATGTTCTTTAAAGGAACGAGCCAGAGACCTAGTGGGCATTGTGACTCTGGATAGGGATGAGGGTATGGAGCTCAGAGACACTCCTCCTGCATACTCTAAATTATGTAATGAGATATATATTAATAAAATGGAGTTATCCCTCTCTTTATTTTTAAAAAGTCCTTTTTTGATATACACTAAAGGCTTCTTGTGTGGCACGTTCTTTGAGACTCGATATGCATTAATGCTTTAACTACATGCTTATGTTAGCTTGCAGACATGTTACGCATAGGATTTTAGTTGTATGGGTGAAAAAATCCTCAATACACTGAATATCAATCCAAGTGTAGCTCAAATTTATTAAAAGGCTAGCATGTTGGCCAAGAGTTGACATCATGCACCGTACGATTTTGGCTTGAGAGCTATCGACTCATAACACCTAAGTAAGAAGAACTTCCTATAGGAACTTTTAGTTTCCATTGTAATCAAATAACTTTGAACATTTCTCAAAAAATTCATAAGGAAATATTCTTCCTGAAAAGTTTAACTTCCCACAGAAACTTACTTCTTATATAAACCAAATGACCCAATTGATGACCACCAATATATTATATCATCAATGATGAATATCTAGTGGAATCAAGTGGAATGGAAAGTATGCCCTCTACAAGTGTTATTATACATGGTGATGGTGGTAAGAGAAGTAGACCAGCTAAATTTTCTACTACAACAAAAGAAAGAGGTTGATAATACAAGAAATTGATGACATAACTAAGCAATTTAGTGCACAGATTCCTCAAACTATTAGTACAATAAAATTCATTATTTAGCTCCCTATATGTAGTCAAGCACAGAGGAATATAATTAAGGTTTCTTCTAGTTTAAGTTTTGATTTCGAGGATGGTATATGGGAGACCACCAAAAATTTGCTAAATTGTATTTTTAGTTTAAAAAAGCTATCCTAAAACCATTTCTTCTTGGTCGATGAAAGATAATGGCATGGAACTGTAGAGGTTGGGCTTGTACTCTATAGTTCATAGATGCAAACAACACATTAATTAGCAAAAATCAAATGGACATGTTTTTTGTTTCAAAAGCATTAATGGCTTTTAATGAAGTGGAAAGTTTGTTTAAAAACATAGATTTTGAAGCAGATTTTGGGATTGATGCTGATGGACATAGAGGGGAAGAAGATATGAGATAATCTAGTTCAAGTGTGTTAAAATTGGATCCACTTGAAGGTAATTTGTTCTCATCATCATTCAATATTTATCATAGGAGTTCATGGGGAACCAAAGCTAGTATAAATAAGCATTTTGTGGGAATTTATCAAGCTGACAAGTCAAGGCATGACAACTCCTTGGATATTACTAGGGAATTTCAACCAAGTTAAGCATAGTGAAAACAAATACTGTTATGGGTATTTTATGGTCTAAGCCAACAAAGGCCCAATAGACCAAATCAGGATAAAGGTGCAGCCCAAACTAGAGCGAGGTCACTAAAGTCAGATGATAGATCATACGGTGCGAGCTCGAAGCCTTCAACATATCAAGTCTGTAGCAAGCTCCCCCCGGTGCAATTAGAAATAGTTAATGTCTGATAGATAGTCTGAACACTCTGCCAACTTACAAATCAGCCTCCAAAGTCTGACAATGATTTGTCCCACATTTATTACTTGACATCTAGCATTTATTGCCTAATGCAGATGTAATCATAGTTTTATAATGATAAATTACAACTTGTAACCTTTCTGCCTCCTATAAATAGGAGGCGAATCCATTATAATGTAGATATAGAAAAAATACATGTAGAAACCCTGCTGAAATAGAGATAGAATTACAAGTATTGTAACTCTGGAAAAACTAAGCAAAGAAACAATCTCAAAAAGCAAATACAATCACCATGGACGTAGGAGCCATATTGGCTTTAACCGAACCACGATAAAATCTTGTGCGTTTATTCTTGCTCTTCTTCTTCTTGCTCCTGCTATCTCTCAATATCTCTACATTGTATACAGCAATTTAGGTTCCAAAACCCCTAGTTGACCAATCACTGATATTGACCATCAACATTTTGACATGCCTGGTGGGACCAGATTGTTATTCCATTATTTCATCAATTGGCAAGAGGAAGAACAACTAGGAGCTCTGATGCTGCTACAAATCATCTGGATGGCCATCAAGAACAATAATGGAACTTGTTAGAAGAAAGGAGTCCAGTCCTAGCAAGTGCTTCTTCCATTCCCATAGGAACTGACAGTGTGCAGACGTTGCACCAACGCCAGGAGGCATTCAAAAACATAATAAAAAAACTCATCGATGTTGTTACAGCATTAACTCAAGCGTACACCCACAGAGTCTAAAGACAGGTTAAAGTCCCAACAGGAGGAAAAGTAAATAGGGAACCACAAGGAGTGGTGTCGGTTCAAGGAGAGAAGCTAGTAGGAAAAGGACCCAATGTGCAGACTCAATTCACTCCTCCAGTTTGCAATATGAAGCATAAGACCACTGAAATTGCTACCGCGATAGAAGTATATGACCCAGAAATTCACATTGCACCGAGGGCTCAAATACAACTCATGGTAGCACCAGAGGCAATCAATCTAAAATGAAAAATTCAGTGGTGGAGGAGTTATTGCAGAGGGTCCAACGACTGAAGAAATGCCCCTTAGCTCAGGATCAGTTAGGCCACTACAAGGTAAGGATCTCATTCTCTAGAGAGATTGAGACGGAACCCCTTCCTAACTGGTTCGAAGTCCTTGCAATTCCATCATATGATAGGAAAAGTGACCCTTATGGCCACTTGGATGCCTTTGACATCCCGATGGATCTCCAGACAACCAATCCCCTAGTCATGTGTCATGTTTTTCCAGCTACTCTTAGAGACATGCCCAGGGCATGGTTCAAAAACCTTCCAGCTCGCAACATTAGAAGTTGGAAATAGTGCCAAAAGAAATTTATTGACCAATATAGAGCTTTTAAGAGATAGCTTGCACCATCTTATCACGTCGCCATAATTTTTTAGCAGAGAGATGAGTTGTTGAAGGATTTTATCACCAGGTTCCATAGTGAGCTGAATAATGTAGACAACCCTTCAAATGATAGCATTCTGATGGCTATCTCAGTAGGTCTTTGAAAAGATGAAAAATTTTACGAGCAAGCCACAAAAGAGGTCAGATGGGAGGAGACCTTTGGTTTGAAAAAGCCTGGACAAAGAAATGAGACAAGTAGCTCCACCCTCAATTGGAGCAAGAAAGGGAATAACCGCGAAAAGAGTGAAGTTGGTCAAAATGTCAGCATTAAAGTCCAACCTGCCAAGAAAGCAAGAAGGGAGCGACCTAAACCTCTAGGTTGCTACAATAATTATAGCATCCTATTTGACACCCCAGACAAGATATTTGCCATGGAGAAGCACCGAGAGGATTTTGGGCATCCTAGGCCCTTAAAAACCCCACACAAGAATAAAGATGCCAATAGGTTGTATGCCTACCATAATAATGTCGGGCCCAACGCTTCTGAATGTAGGTCACTTAAAGATGCGATAGAGGACTTAATCAAAAGAGGCCATTTGAGAGACTATGTGGTGCGGCCTCAGGGGAGCGATCCCAATCATCAACTCAGCTATCCCGGCAGGTCGAGCAAAAGCAGTTGGCTGTAGTGAGAACTATTTACACCATCCATGGTGGACTGCACAATGTAGGAACTTCACGTGGGTCATATGAACGTTATGTGTGAAGTGTAAATTATGTCTTGTCCATGGATTTTGAGCCAAAAAAAGCCACAAAGAGAGCTAAGATCACTTCTGAATACATCATTTTTACGGATGATGATGCACAGGGAGTCTGATCACCCCATAATGACGCTCTTGTCATATGGATGAAGGTTATCAACACTGAGGTATAAAGAATTATGCTGGACATAGGGAGCTCAGTGAATGTCATGTACAAGAGGTGCTACAAACTAATGGAGTTGAATGAAAGCCATTTGAAGCCTTCGCTTAAAGCTCTTTTTGGCTTCATCAAAGATGCTATCATCCTAGTAGGACAAGTTAGGTTTCCTCTCACTCTGGGGGACCAAGATCATCAAGCCATAATTTTAGCCGATTTCCTAATCGTTGACTACTCTTCAGCCTACAACATAGTATTGGGGCGACCCGCAATGAATGACTTAGACTTGGTCATGTCCACTAGAACATTAATAGTACAATTTCTAACCCCTGATGGAGTCAAGTGTGTGTGAGGAAAGCAGTACACTACCCGGTGATGTTACGAGAATGCTATTAAGATTGGGGAGAAAGGGAAGAAAGTTAATGTGATCTCCAGTGAGGAACACCGAGCTTCGAGCATCACAAGAGTAAGTCATGATCTCGGCCCCTATGACCTAGATGTGAAGAGGGAAACAAGACCTATCAAAGAGCTCAAAGAGGTATAGGTCAGTGAAGCAAATAGTCAAAGATGCCTCAGACTAGGGAAGAACTTACCTTATGAGGTGAAAGCTTAGCTAGCCAACTTTTTAAAAGCAAATCTGGACATCATTGCATGGAATCATCAAGATATGATAGGGATTGATCCCAAGATTATGTCTCACAAGTTAAATATAGATCCCTTCCATAAACCAATTCGCCAAAAAAATAGACCATTGATTGCTGAACAATTTACAGCTCTTAAGGAGGAAGTAAACAAGCTTTTGGCGAACAAATTCATCTTGGAAGCCCACTACTTGACCTGGTAGCAAATCCTGTCCTGGTAAAAAAGAAAAATAGGAAATGGAGAATATGCATAGACTTCACCAATCTTAACAAAGCTTATCCAAAGGATAGTTTTTGATTACCTAGAATTGACCAGCTCATCGATGCAACAGCCGAACATCAGCTCCTCAACTTCATGGATGCTTATTTAGGGTATAATTAGATACCCATGGAGCCCCCGATGAAGAGCACACCTCATTCATTACTATTCATGAACTTTACTATTATAAGGTGATGCCCTTCAGCCTAAAGAACATAGGAGTGACCTATCAACAACTGGTCAATAGACTGTTTATGTTGATGATATACTTGTAAAGTCCATATAGGTCATAGAACATGTGAGGGACTTGGAGGAAATGTTTCATATTTTAAGGAGGTACCGAATGAAGTCAAATCCTCTAAAGTGTGCATTCAAAGTGTCTTCAAGAAAATTCCTTGGGTTCATGGCAAACAGTAGGGGGCTTGAAGCAAACCCAGAGAAAATTAAGGCACTTATTGACATGAGGTCCCCGATTAGTGTCATAGATGTACAAAGCTTGACTAGTCGAGTAGCTGTGCTTGGCCAATTTATCTCCAAGGCAACTGATAAATGAAAGCCATTCTTCGATGTCCTAAGGAAGGCTAAATGCTTCAAGTGGACTGAGGAGTGTGAAATTGCCTTTCAGCATCTGAAGGAATACTTGGGCCGAGCTCCCCTATTATCAAAGCCACAAGAGGGTGAGAATCTTATTCTCTACTTGGGAGTGTCCCAGCATACTATCAGCGTAGGCTTTATTTGGGATGTAAATGGGACCCAACTCCCTGTGTATTATGTGAGTAAAAGGCTGGCGAATGCAAAAGAGAACTACACACCAATAGAGAAGCTCGCCTATTGTCTCGTGATCGCTTTCAAGAAGCTGTGACCTTACTTCCAGGTGCATACCATTAAGGTGCTCACTTAATACCCACTCAGGCAAACATTACAAAAGACAGATGCCTGGGGGCATCTGCTTAAATGGGCTATCAAACATGCCCAATTTGATATTCAATATAAGCCAAGGTCAGCAATCAAGGGGCAGGCTCTAGCAGACTTCATTGTAGAGTTCAGTGGACCTGTGGAGGATGAGGTGGGGACTCCAGAAGGACCATGGTGGGAACTTTTCATAGACGAGTCCTCTTGTGAGCAAAAGGCAGGGGCAGGAGTATTGTTAATCAGCCTAAAAAGACACAAAATCCTTTACACATTATGATTTGAATTCCAAGTCACCAGCAACGAGGTAGAGTATGAGGCACTACTTGTAGGACTTTGTTTAGCAAGAGAGGTAACTTAACGATCTTCAACAATTCTTAACTCATCGTCTATCACATAAAGGGTGAGTACTAAGTGAAGGGATCAAAAATGGCTGCTTAGCTCTAGAAAGTTCAGGAGTTACTTAATAATTTCTAAAAGTATGAGATCAGCTAGGTCCTACAAGCTCAGAATGCACATGCAGATGCATTAGCTCGCTTGGCCATAACTAAATATGTGAATTTCTAGGGTATAGTCCCCATGGAGACTCTGCCGTCAGAGAGCATCAAGCAAAAAGATGTCCTAATAACAACTGTTGTACCCCAGAACTCGTGTATAAGCCCAATCCTAAAATATTTGCGAGATGGTGAGCCTTCAGAAAATAAGTTAGAAGCATGCCAAATGCGAGCTCAAGCTGCTAGGTACTGCATTATCGATAACATGCTCTATAGGATGGGCTTTTTAGCGCCACTTCTTAAGTGTATCGATGGCCCTAACTGTGACATCATCCTTGAAGATATTCATGCCGAGCACTGTGGAAACCACATCGAGGGGCTATCTTTAACTCAAAAAGCACTCTGGCGAGGTTTCTTCTGGCCAACCATGAAGAAGGATGCAATCAGCTTTGTTAAATAATGTGATAAATGTCAAAGGTTCTCCAAAGTTCCCTAGCTCCTCCAGCCAATTCTCAATAGATAGTTAGCCCCTAGCCCTTCACAATATTGGGGATTAAACTAATCGGACCTCTCCCAGCAAGTCGTGGCAATTACAAGCACGCGGTGGTCACTGTCGACTATTTTACCAAGTGGATGGTAACTCTTAGGAGTAAAGAAAAAGTGAATTAGTTAAGAAAAATCTAGATAAAAAAGTTTAGCATTCAATGAAAGGTTCACTTCTTTAATAAGGAAGATATATTTTAAATAAAAGAAAATATTGCATTTAAGAGATGAATTACTTTTGGGAAGCAAATCTTTTGTAAAATCCCTTTATAAAATCAAGTAATCATTACACTCATTTGCAAACAAATAAGTTAACTACTCTCTTCCTCACTCAAGTTTATGGTTATTTTCCCTTTTATTTTTAAAACTTTCTCTCATTTTCACTTAATTAAGCTAAAGATTGAAACAATTATCCTTTTACTCATATCAGTTTTGCTCATCTTTTCCTCATCTAAATCTCTCTTCCATTTACTTTCAAGCTTTCATCTCACACCAAAAGTTCAAAGGCTCCTCTCATTTCCAAGCTTCTTGAGGTAATATATTTCTATAGCCTTTCTTTTCTTTTCATCTTCTTCTTTCGTTTCTCTTTTCTTAAAAACAAAATGAGCTTTGAAAATGTAAAATTATTTTTGAGTTCTTCACAAAATAAGAAAGCCAATCCCTTGGACTAGACCATATTTTTCTGTTATCCCTCAAAAAACAAAGAAAATCTTTCTAAGACCAAGATAAGCCGAGAAACTCATCTTGAGCTTGCAACAGAGCTAGTTCAGGTACAAGGAGAAAGAAAGGAGAAAGAGTTTCAAAAAAAAATTTCTTTGAACACTAATATAGAAAGTTCAAAAGAAGATAACTTTATTTCGTGTTGGATTTAGGTGAAAAAACTTGACAACCTTCAAGTAAGATTGAGTTATTCTCTAAGCTGTCTTTGATGAGTTTTCTTAGAAAATATTTGTTTAGACTTGTATATTTGCTTGCTTATGGATTTCTTCTAATTAAATACTACATTCTAATGATTGGTTTTGAATTTCCACATTGCATTTGAGATGTGTTGGTTGTTGTCTTTATTATTCGTATTGATAACTGTAAGGGGCTTATATCCCTAAAGAGAACTAGGCTTGGATCTTGTAGCAATAAGATTTTATGAGAACCAAATAGATTAAAAGTAGATCCAAAAAGTTGTATTAATTTATAAACATAATACAAGCAGGTGTTCATACTTTAATCATTTCTAAAATAAATAAGATTCAAATGGTATAAATGATAATTTCACTAATAATAAAATTTCACCTTACTTGTGTTGACAAATAACAAGTAGATAATTAGGGGAAATTAATATATATATATATATGGAAGTTGTCATAATATAAGTGTGCATGTATATATGTATATGGCCTAATATAGTTAAATGGGATTTGGGTTTTATTATGGAATAGAAGGCCTTAGAAAGAGTTAAGAAAAAATGGGCTAATGATAGCACTCTTTTATGAGGCCTATAAACATAAAAGAGAACCTTATACTAAATAAATAGGTGTGGTTTGAGATTAAATATCTTTTTTACAAACTAGACATTAGGTGGTAATATTATATGTAGTTATATGTGAAAAAAAAGGACCTTAGGTACTAAATTATAAATCGGGCTTAGTAGTAGGATATTTTCTAAAACCCAATTAGAAATTTAAAAAGGTCAAATGTAGTATTAGTAAAAAGAAAAAGAAATGGGATTAATAAAATATGACACTTAGCTTACAAGTAAACTAAGCTTAATAAACCAAACTTGTACTAACCTTTTTTGCTTAAAAATATAAGTATGTTATATTTAACTTGTATGATATGTATTATATAGATAAAATAATTATTAGATATGTTAGTTTCAAAGACTAATACATAAATTAAGTGTTAATTTGAAAAGTAACCTAGAACTAATATTATTTTAATGGTGTTGACGGTAGATTTTGGTTCTGGGCCAAACTCCAGCCAATAAAGGATTCTTTTCAGATCTCAAACTATAATCTGGTTAAGAATGCAATGAATGAATGAAGAAGGCGAGAAGAAGAGGAAGAGCAGCAAAGAACACAGAACTTTTTAATGTAGTTTGGCCAAATCCAAATAGAATCGAACCCTACATCCACGATATTGTATTGATCTAAAAGTATTTTTATAGAGTTTCAATATAGTGGTCTCAGTTCTCTGTAGAGTTCATCTCCTTCCTTCTATTTATAGAGGAAAAGAGGTTATAATTGTAATTTTACATGTAGTAAATCTATTACAACAAACATTTAATGTACAAGACAGGATGAACAGACGAAATCCTGTAGGTCGGCTTCTGTAGATTGTCTTCTACAAATGGGCCCCATGTGTCTGTTGGGCAGTACATATGCTGGTCTTCTACTTAATTAGATCCTGGGCTGCTGGTCGCACTTCATAGGGTAGATCTTTCAGTCTGGTGGAGCTGTTGTCTTCAAGGTGACGAGGTTGAGCTCGCTTATAGAAGGTCATTAGCAGCGCGAGCTGTATCTTTAGTGCTTCCAGCATCCTAGCAAATTGAGGTTCCATAGAGCTTGGGCCACTTGCCAGCCCATTAAGGATGTTCCGAATTTTACATATAACATAAGCCCCCCAACTCTCAGCTCGCTTTGTGGGTTGGGAGTTGAAACTTTTTTAGAGGTCATTCAATCAAAGTCTTCACCGAATCCGTCATTTCATCTGTTCTAGGCCATACTTCCTGCAATATGTGCCTTGTGATTATTAGTGAGTTAGCCTCATTCTTTTCCAAGGCAATAAATGAAAGTGGTTGGGAAGATTCATCTGAATCCTTTGGTGTGACCAAGCTTGGCTCTATTTAAGAAAGAAGAAGTCTTTTCTCTTCACTAGGCAAACCATGAATATCTCAAACAAGCCTCCCTTATTTCTGGCATCCTGTCTTTTTGTGTGTCGTGTATGGCCTGCTACATAAAAAACTTTGAAGATATGGCTTCTCTGATAACATAGAGGGATCTTATACGGATCTCAAATTCTGTCCTCACATCTTTGTCGTGAGGTTTTTACCTCACCAGCCAAGCTCCTGCCACTTCTTAAGTTACTCTTTTTGTGAATTAGAAGAGGAGTTATGGTCGGGAAGAATAAGGAGTAGCTATGCTCATTCCCTCTCCAGTTGGCAAGAGTCATGTTGAGGAAGAGCATGCTGTTGAGGAAGGCACTAGAAGAAGAAGGGTTCGCCTTTTAGTGGCTGGCCTTCTGATTGGTGGGAGCTTTCCCCTTATGCAGCAATCTTTCTTCTAGAAGGGACTAGCTATAGCCTTCCTCTAACTTGTATCTTGGTTTTTCTAATTTGTAATCTAAGTTTTCTGATGTAATTTTAACTCGTTAAGACTTTTTAATGAATAAAATCTTCTTTTGCAATTTTTGTGCATTGTTCATAGCTTTCTGCATTCCACAGATAATAATGCAAACTCTTGTAGTTCATGATGAAATACTTAAATAGCCAATCGACCGAACCCTTTTGCAAACAAAAAGCATGAGCGAAATATCTCACAGATAAGTATTGTATAAGCAAATCACATAAGAGCTATGCATAATTAGAAAGTCGCATGAGAGCTGCAAACATTTGGTCGCATGAGAGCTGTGAATCATAGTAGTTTTGTTGCGTTAGGCAAATAATCAGGTCAATTCTTGCGCCTCAGTGAGCACACAGCTACGCTAGCACTGAGTTTTTAAGAGTACCTTAATGCCTCAGTGAGCATATAGCCACGCTGGCATTGTGAGTATGTTTTTAGCATCTACACACCTCAGCGAGCACACAACTGTGCTTGCGTTGTAAGTATGTTTTTAACATCTCTATGCCTCAGTGAGCACACAGTTGTACTGGCATTGTGAATATATTTTTAGTGTCTCCACGCCTTAATGAGTATGCAACTGCACTAGCATTATGAGTATATTTTTAGCTTTTCCACGCCTTAGTGAGCACGTAGCTATGCTGGCATTGTGAGTATATTTTTAGCGTCTCTACACCTCAGTGAGCACGCAACTGCGTTGGCATTGTGAGTATATTTTTAGCATCTCCACGCCTCAGCGAGCATGCAGTTGCACTGGCATTGCGAGTATGTTTTTAACGTTTCCATGCCTCAGCGAGCCCGTAGCTCAATTGGCAATTATTTTAGGAAAAGCTCCGGTGCCTCAGCGAGTACATAGCTATGTTGGTAATTGTTCTGAGATAAGCCCTGGTGCCTCAGCAAGCATGTAGCTACACTGGCAATTGTTCCGGGATGAGCCCCAATGCCTCAGTGAGCATGCAACTACACTAGTAATTTTCATCAATTCGTGTCCAGAATGAGCTCTAGGGAGCCTTAGCTTAGGAAGCTAGCAATTTTGTCAATTCATCTTTGAAATGAGCTCCGAGGGGCCTCAACCGAACCAGAGGCCACAGTTGGCATAGAATCACCCAAGTGCCTTGAAAAAGTTAACTGCATGCAAGCTGCGAGAATTGTGAACATATGCCAACGAGAAGTAGATTAAAGAGAGATAGAGACAATAACACCAAGCCAATCGGCAAATAGCTTTCAACAAGGACAAAGAAAAATATTTACATTAACTCTTGAATTTAAGATACATTGTCAATGTATAACTCTACCAAGCCCCCCGGCTCTTGGCCAACATCTTGTTGGGGATGCTGAGATCGCTGGCACGCAAGCCGTACAACATACTCCTTTAGATGGCCTCTTCTGATTAGGTCTTTAATCGTGTCCCTGAGCTCTTAGCAGTTTGAGCCCTCATGACAAAATATTTCACTCATTTATTTATCCTCTGACTTAGCATTTTAAGGTCCTAAATGATTTACTTTCAGCTGTGTTAGTGTGTATTTATGATTTGGTGCCAATTGGAATCATTTTGG
>JANHAO010000652.1:0-38851 GCA_026873985.1 Saraca asoca | reverse complement strand
AATGGAATGGTTTGTGAACATTTTACTTTGCTGAAGCAGTACTTGTGTAAATTTAGTCACATTAATTGGAGAGGCTTTCAAGAATATTACTACTTCATGTTAGTGATGTCTCTCATAAATTATTATAACACCATACTGATATGAGTATGGCATTCGACTTGATAAGATATAAGAATAGTGAAAATTTTTTAAAATTAAGGATATAGATGCGAAAGAAATATAATGTAAGAAGGCAATCGAAGCGCTCGGCCTCGTCATTGTTGTTTTGCAGGGGAACTTCGACTCAAGGTTTATCTTGCTTGATGAGTTCAAGTATGAAAAACTTGAACTTTCATTTTACGGCATTTTTAAATTTGAAAGAAAAAATTTTCATCAAAACCATCTCTGTGTCTCACATTTTGCCTTTTGAAACATTCAGGATGAGCCACCAGATTGGCAAGATTTTCAATTACAAACTAAAAACAGTAGTTGAGGCTCCTATAAAAACAACAGTGGACCAAAGCCCAGCTAACATCATGCCAGAAAATAGAAGGCCCATAAGTATTAGATAGAGAGAGAGAGTACTTGGAGAGGCTCGTCGCTCCGATGCTGATGACAATAGCAGCAAATTTCCGAGCAAGCAAAGCAAGTTGACGGCAGAGTATGAGAGAGAGAGAGAGGGGGGAGAGCAGAGCAAAACAATTTCGGGGGAACCAAGAAAGGGCAAATTGATGATAAGCGTCTGCGAGCCAAACACACTGTTTGGCAAATTAAATAATAGCGATGGTTAAACATTAACCGCCCTATTATTTAAATTGCTTAAAATAATAGCGTCAGTTAATATTTAACCGTCGCTATTATTTTAAATAATTTTAAAAATAGCAGTGATTAAGTTAACCACTGCTATTTATGTTATTTAGAGGCGATTAACGTAACCGCCGCTAAATAACTGCTGCTAACTTACATAATTTTTTGTAGTGAATCCAGATAACAAATTTCGTACTAGTTTGGAAGATACTACTTGAATGCAAAAAAAGAAAAAAAAATCTATCTATACTTAAAACCAATAGATGTATGAACTCACCCACCATTGCAATTTTGAATATCAGCAAACATCACAGAAGTAAAAACTTCAGCTTATTTATAATTGATTCGATCCAATTCGCAGATATCTGTATCTATACTGAATCTTTATATATATAGATGCGAAACACACCCTGATGTGTGTGTGTGTATATATATATATATATATATATGTTATCATCTATTCAAATGTGTACACACACATGTATACACACACAGAATCTCATATATACAATCAAATAAAAATAAATTAATTACAAGGCTATAAAATAATATTATCAAATTTATAGCATATTTTCGCATCATTTATTTCCATCAAATTCACACATTTGATTAATCTAATAACACAATTAAATTATTTTAATATCATTTATTATAATTAATTTAAATAAACTATACCAATTAATTGTGTTAAGAGATATGATCAGATTGTAGAACAAAAATAAATTAATCAAAAATTTTAATCATACCTAAATCTAGATCAATATCCATGATTAGTAAATATGATACAATTTTTTAATTTAATTTTTATATCACCACTCTTATATCATGATCATAAAACTATTTTATTATGACAGTGTCCTTCTTCAAACAAACCCTAAGTTAAAGAGCTCTAATAGCAGCTAATAGGAAATACTATTTGACTTAAAGTTAATTAGTAGAAATCCATCTATTAATAAAGCCAACTGAGTTAGGATTTTACCCATCATAAGATCTTAATCCATTATTTAATATACAAGCTTAAGTATCTAATAAAGTCTAATATAGTTATGTCACTAATTGGTCAATTACCTAATACATTTTAATTATGAATTGTATAGATACAAATGTGAAATTCTAAAATTAGTCACTCCTATTATTATTAAAAAAAAAAAGCATTAATTATATGTTAAAGGGCCTTACAAATAGTTCACAATTGTTAATGACTTTATAACCCTGGACCCACAACAACAAAAAGATTGTAAAATATATCATAATTTTAAGACATTTAGGATTTTCTTTACCTGCCACTAGCAATATTTTAGAAGGCATAACATTAGTTACACACACAAACACACACAGAAACAATCTCAACAAGAAATATTTGAAGGGCAAATACTGTACGTATATACTAGAGGATATAGGTGCATACAGTTCTCATATACTACATGTAGATTTCAAATGTAAAAACTCTTGTTTTCAATTAGTGCGTGAACACTATTTACATGTTACAATGGGTTAGTATAAGTAAGTGGTAGTGAAGAAATTTTAGAGAAGTCAAAGATTAAATTTTTTAAAATTTTTTTAAAAAAATTTAATCTTTGAAAAAATTTCAAATTTAGACAAAAAAAAATTAAAAACAATGATATGAATCAATGTTAAAATAAAATTAACTAAAAATCGTGTGATCCACAATAATAATAAATTTATATATATTTATTTTTAACTTTATCACTAATAATGATTGTTCATGATAACTCTAATGATGTACAACAATAAAAGATTATGTGTACAGTGATTGAGTAGTGATGATGATAGAATTTGAATTTTTTTTATTTTTTATATGTTTTTCATATTAAATAAATATAAATATAAAATTTTTTATGAATTTTATTACATATAAAAATGATTTTAAATTTTACAAAAAAAAAATTGTGATTATCAACAAAAACATAAAGATAAAGAAAAGAAGAAAAATTTAAAACAGTGATGATAAAGGGTAGATGTAGCAGGTGGTGTGGCGTGCTGCTAATGGGTGACGTGGTGGTGGACGATACAGTTGAAGAAATTCTTTTATAAATTCAATATATTGTATTTCATTTAATTATTAATGATAAAATAATATTATTAATGAATTTCTCATTACTTTTATTGACAAGAAAGAATAAATGATTGAACTTACATAATTTTTATACATTATATTCATAGAAAAATCTTTTAATAGTGAGAAATCACAGTGTTGGTGTTTTAGAATTTTTTTTCTTTTTAGTGAAACCAAGTTCGCACCACATCCACATCGGACAAATGCTAGATTGGCGCAATTTAGCATGTGTCTCGTCAAACAAAGAATAGCATCTGTATTGGGAAAAAAAAAATAGAACAGACAATGGTGTCATAAGTTTCTTACGTGTTATATAGCACTCTTGAAATTTTACAATAAAGTAATGTTTTTGTAATTTCACTAAATTCTAACGGAGGATAATGCAATTTACCCTCGGATAACAAGGATAAGCACAACGAGTGCAACCAGTGATGCACCGACACTTCATATAGCAGCCGTATCCGCGTGTCGAAAATGTTCTCATTTCTGAAACTTATCGACACCGACACTTCATTTACTATATAAAAATAACTCGATACTTCTGAAAATGCCGTGTTTCCGTGTCTGTGTCCCCGTGTCCCAGTATTGACGTGTCAGTGTCCTTGCAACATAGAGTGCAACTCTTTGTTACACTGTTAAAGCAAATTACTCCAAACTTTCCCGAAGTTTGAAGTAATTACATGCAGACCCTACTTTTAGAAAATTAGCCAATCCTTCCTTATTCATGTCATTGAAATTGCACTAATTCCATTCAACTTTTCATTCAAAAAGACAAACTCAGTCAATTTTTTTATGAGACCCACAACTACAATATGGGTCCATACTGCTCTGGAGTTTGATTGACAATTTTTTTTGGACAAATTTGTCCTTCTCAACTTATGAGATATAGGAGACAAGTTAGCTTCGTTTTTAAACATGCATTTTTACAAGGGATGATTCATTATTTTTGGGACATATTTACAAAGTTAGGGCAAATAGGAGGCTATGTTTTACATGAAATTATTTTTTCAAGAATATTATATATTATAATTTATATTTAGATGACATATGCTCAATTTTTTTTTGTACATTGTTATTCAACTATTTTCTTTGCACTTCTAAATTATTATTATTTTTCTTATTGTATATATAATTAGCTAAATTTATTAATAATAATATTTTCATGAATATATGTAATTTGAAAAAAAAATAATATGACTAAATATAATATCACAAGAAAATTTTTAAAAACTGAAAAATTTTTAAATTTTAATTTATTATAAAATTAAAAAATAACACTATTTTTCAGATTTAATAGAAAAAGAGCCAACTTTAAAAATTATAAATAATATGTTATACATATACATAATAATTTTTACATATTTACTCATTGTATTGATCTTCTTATATGAGATATTATATAACCGATAACTTCCTAGACTAAGATTATAGAAGATAAGAAATGATTGATATAAATATAAAATTAATAGGTTATTATATGAAAAAAAATCTTAGTTTAGATAAAACAAAGATGATTGATGAATAATAAAAGGCGAGAATTATGTAAAATATAAAAAGGAAGAAATACAAACTTTAACTAAAAGAAACATTTATTTGAAAAAGAATAATACTTTAACTGTTGTAGTTAATTATAAAAGGAAGACATATATTAATTAATACTTTTGAAATGCATAAAAATTAATTTTCAATAAAAATTATTATAATTTAATTTTACCCGAAAAAATTGTACTAAATATTTAATAAAAATTAAATAATATATA
The DNA here is from genome assembly GCA_026873985.1 of Saraca asoca. Classification (NCBI taxonomy): domain Eukaryota; kingdom Viridiplantae; phylum Streptophyta; class Magnoliopsida; order Fabales; family Fabaceae; genus Saraca; species Saraca asoca. The sequence continues at coordinate 34,228 of JANHAO010000652.1, read as the reverse complement.
TTTACGCATATTAATTACATTGTGCTTCTTCTTTCATTCGTCAATTTCTTTTTCTTCTTCTTGTCTTTAAAGAAGAAGATATTGAAATTGGAGATAACATTTTATAGATTTGAAATTGATAATATTTAATAATTTTTATATATCTATTGTGTTCATTATGCTACTCTTCTTTATGTTGTTCATGAAGTAAAATTATTCTAATTTTGAAATATTTAGAGTTTTTAAAACAATGATATAATGTCATTTAATTATGTACTATCATTTTGAATAATGACATAATGTCATAAATTAATTGTAATATTAATGAAATTTTTTGCATAACTGATGTAAGTATAATATGAAATTATTTTCAAAATTAGTTTAGCACTTTAGTGTTAATTGTCGTATTAAATGTAGTCTATGAATTTCTTCCTAAATTTTACTTAGATACATATATACAGCACAGGAGCAGCAACTAAGATGTGGGCAAATCAAAATTTTCATTTGTAGATTTAGCGTCGTATACTTTCATTATTATTAGGGAATGTCAAAGTAATTTTTTAAAATTAGGGAGTCTATATGTAATTACTACGGACCTGAGAGAAGATAGAATAATTTGTCCAATATTTTACGGATAGATGTTTAACAGACATTAAAAAACTATTTAAATTGACAGCAGAAAAGCAAAAGTTTTCCGGCCCACCAAACAGAACCCAAGATGTGTAGAATCTCATGGGTTCCACATGAATCAGCATCAGACAGTCTTCAGTCTTGTAATCTTCTGGGTCCACTTCTCATACTTTACGAAATAAATTTACACGCTCATTATGGACGCGTGGTGTGGGTTGAGCCTTCCCTTTCAATTCTGTCAGAGAAAACAGAACGCAAGCAAACAAGCAAGATTTTGATTGGTCACATATTGATTATATGGGCCGGTTAACTTTGTTGCTTGCAAACAGTACGGCCTTTCTTTGCCAATTCACTTTTTTGGTCTTATCGTGTCTTCGTTTAGCTGTCCTTTTCTTCTTTATCTTCAACCAGTTTAGAACTTTCCTTCTTTTCTCTTGGTTTAGTTCCTACCCAGTTGTGAATTTCATCTACGATTTGTTTCACTTCGTTTCTGGGCATCAATTTTTCCGCTTCCTTTCTTGTTTGATGATAAAGGTCTTACCTTTCGGTGGATTTTTGGTTATTACTTCTGCATTTGGCCAAAATCCGAGTATGGGTTTTCACTCTTGAACATTAACAATCTCAACATTTGTTGGATTTGGAGATAACAATGAAGGATTTTCCTGGAACACCTGGGACTCTCACTGGGCTTGCTTTAAGGATTTCACAGTGTGTTTTTGCCATTGGGTCAATTGCTTCTATGGCTACCACACCCAGTTTCTTCAATTTCACAGCTTTTTGGTAATGACCCCTTTTCTCTCTCAAACAGAACAATTTCTTTTTTTCATTCTACCACCATTTTCTGCATTTATTTCTTTTAATGTGGTTTTTTTTTTTGTAGTTCCTTTATATTCCCATATCATATTGATTCATCTTATTGTGCTTATTAATACAACTTCATATTTGGATGTATATGCATATCTGTCAAATCAACTTTCCCAAGGAAATTCAGGACGCTGTATGAAAATTTGGTTATGTTTAAGGCATTATTGTTATCTGCATGACTCTTCTAATCATGAGGATTAATTCTTGATACAATCAAAGTGCATCATAATTTTGACATGTCTGAATTAAATGTATCTGCTATAGTTATTAGTGTTTAGGTTAACTGGAGGTCACCAAAAGACTTCATTAAAGAAAAAAACCTTGTTTTTTTTTCTTTGGATTAGCAACATCAGATTCTATGCTTGAGGATGATGGCCCATGTCTGCATTCTCATAAAATGGATAGCGTTTTTCTTTTCTTTTTGGCAGACAAAGTCCTTAATATTTGCTCTAGTTGTTGGCCAAAGTTTGCCGGTGTCCATGTTCATCATAATAAGAATCTTTTACCGAGGCCGTTAAGCCCCTTTACTCAAACAAACTAGTGCGAATCTTTAAAGTTGTACTGGAATGTTTTCAATTAATGCGGTATCCCCGCTAGATGCTTTCTGTAACTGGCTAATAATCTGCATCCAAATTTCTCTTTGTTGTAATCTTTTGGTTAATTTTCATATGCAACACAAACCTAAACCATTTACTTTCTATTACATATTACCTTCTGGGAAAAATGCATCTGCAACTGAGAATTGGAAGAATGCACTGAACGCTTAGGTCTCTGTGGCAATTCAGTTGCAATGGATTGCATTTTGGGTTTGCAGTATTTAATACAGATCAACTACACAATCTGACTATCCACATTTGCCATCAGATTTTGTTATCTTTCCTTTAGTAGTGCATGTTTGGTTGCTTGAAAATGTGGAAATGAGGCTGGTAAAGTGGTAAATGAGGAAATGTGATCCAAATATAGAAATGTAAGATTCCCTTAAAAAAAATCGCGGGAATGTGAAAAAGACGAATCAAACATCCCTTAATAGGAGTTTGACTTGACAGTGAAATTCTAAATTGAACAAATGCATCCAAATCGAGGACTAGGCCTTCTAAAGCCTGAGAGTGGTGTAATCTTATCTTCTCCCCATGATGTACGGGCTCTTTTTTTCCCGGACATGGTAATGAAAATCTGTTTGTCCTGAATTGGTTGGCCTTCATTCTAAATTCTAATGATCTGCCGATTTCTTCTTGTGCATAAACAGCAATGCTTGAATGTTGGATGTGGAAGACTGGAAAACTTAATCCTGAGAATTCTCTTTGCATTGCAGTTACTTGATAGCTTCAATGGGCTTGCAAGTAATATGGAGTTTTGTGCTTGCTTTGTTGGATGCATATGCTTTGATGAGAAAGAAGGTCCTGCACAACCCTGTGCTGGTTAGCCTCTTTGTAGTGGGAGATTGGGTCAGCCTCAACAAACCTTTACTGTTTTTAATTGCTTTACACACTCTAGATGTCTTCCACTACAAAAATTTATTTTACTCCTGGAGTAAGTAAATTTTCTTATTCCAAGAAAGGAGAGATAGACACATTCAGTGGGATGTGGGTCCACAAAGTCTGCAAGACCTAATTTTACTCCAGAAATAATATAAAATTACTTAGTATAAACTGATCTTCATATCAGCTAACAAATATATCTCTGAACCGTTTTTCACAGGTAACAGCAATGTTGTCTTTAGCAGCAGCTTCCGCCTCTGCTGGAATTGCAATCTTGTACTTTAATGATCTCGGACACTGCCATTTCGGAGAGGAATGCCGAAAGTATCAGATTTCAGTTGCTTTGGCATTCATGAGCTGGATGACAATTTTGATGTCATCCTTAATTATGCTTTGGCTATTAGCTGCAGGATGAATTGCTCAATAATCCTCCAGCATTCTCTCATCTAACTTTTGGTCAAATAGAGTAATGCGATTTGGTCAAATTTTAATACCATTCCTTCATTTGTACATAGAGTTTTGTTAGTAGAATGTTGTAATTGAAGAGAGAAGGATATGTCTCTGTATTTTAACCATGCAAGGAACTTCATCTGCGGATGTTGTTATGGTGATTTACAATTTCGATGGCCAGAAGAAGAAACTTTAGGATTTCAAGAAATCAGGTTACTGTTAATAGGTTTTTACCATGCACTTTTGTCTCCACATTGTTTATCTAAAGCTAATTTTCTCTGCCAATTGAAGATTATCCTTTTGCTCGAGAAAAAAATTTCTAGTACTATTGTCGTATTGAAAAAATAGATATTAATTGGTAACTCTTGATTGTTGACAAATCACAATTTCCGTGGCCAGAAGAAGAAACCTTAGGTTACAGGAAATCAGGTTACTATTGATAAGTGTTTACCCTTCTGTCTCCACATTGTCTATAACTAATTTTCTCTGCCAATTGAAGATTATCCTTTTGCTCGGGCAAAAGTTTTCTAGGATTATTGTGGTATTGAAAAAATAGATATTAATTGCTAACTTTTGATTGTTGACTAATTATAATCTGATTTCTAAATTTTAGCATCCAACTCTTCCATTACCCATGATATGAAAATTTTGATTTGTAAAAAAAATGGAAGACAATAGGACTTATTTTTCAGTGCTACAACAGAATTAAAAAAAAAAAAATTGTGTCCTTTAGTTAGTACTGAGACATTACAAAAATTAAATTAAAGCTAAAGAAGGAATTGTTCAAATCTTAGTGATGTCAGTATGTGGAAGTGTAATTGCTCAACACAAGACTGAGGTAGTAAACAGAGCTCCAACCAAAGTTGGAACAAGGTGAACCCCCAAGAAAATTTATGTTTATGATTGAATGGTAAAAGGGTGGAAGATCTAGTGATTTCAAATTATGCAACAGAATTATTTGGCCATTGGATGCCAAGCATTTTGTAATGTTTGCAGAATGTAAGAGAGCACATCATTGGGTATTGTTTGCTATCAACAGAAAACATTAATAATCCTTTTGGCATTTCGATATAATTATAAAAGGGGAAAATATAGTTTACTTGTGGTATAATTCTTGTTGATTTGTGATTTAATGTCTCAAAATTAATTTACTTGTCCACTTAACAAATTTTTTTGTTGTTAAAAAACTAATTGAATTCACATACTTTTGTCATATGATTTTTTTTATCCTTCATTAAAATCAAAAAATGAATTAAAATTGTGTAAATGGAAGATTTAGTAACATTTATGTATAAATCAACTTTAATTTGAAATGTCAATTCATAGATCAAATAGTCTGTCCATGAAACTCTACTCATCATAACCCTGCATATTTGATTTCATTTTGTGGCTTCAATGTGGAAAGATGATCATTTGATGAAAATGTTCAAATTTCATTTGTTTTTTAATAGAAAATTACTTGAGGGCGCAAAATGTTAAAAGGAGTGTTATATGTAAAAATCGATTCATTTTGGATGGACACACGAGCAGCCCAAGAGCGACAAAAGGACCAATCAGGAGAACTGTCCAGATCGCTATACCTTCAATCTACGTTGCAAGTGCAACCCCTCGGCTCAAACCTGAGTCTCGACAAAGCGAGTTCGGCATCTCTATCCTGATGATCTGCACGACCCTAGACTATGCGATCCAGTCAGCAAATTGCGAGTAACGACGTGTAGCTCGCTAGATAGAAACCAAGTCATGCTCTGCCCCAATGGACAAATGGGGTCCGCCTGCAAAAGACAATCTGCAGTAGCCGAAAGAAGAGATTTAGTCTGTATTTTTTGTCTTGTACAATAAATATTGATGTAATAGATTTACTGTATATATAATTACCATTATAACCCCCTCTCTCCTATAAATATGAAGAAGGAGCCTTCTGTAGGAGGGATCCGAGAAAAACCAGCAGAAACTCTGCCAAAATTGAGGGAAGAACCAGAGTTTTGTAACTTTGCAAAAATACCATTTCAATAGCACACTATTGTGAACGTAGGGTCCAGTGATATCCAGATTTGGCTGAACCACGTTAAAGCCTGTGTCTCCTTTTTTGCTCTTCCCTCCATCTTTGCTTATTTCGCCATTTTACTGTGTTTGACCTAGATAAAGGTTAGAGATCCCGTAAGAATCTCCCCGTTGGCTGGAGTTTGAATCATTACCAAAATTCGACGTCAATATTTTGGTGCCATCTGTGGGGATCTCACCTAATTCTGGTTCATTTCTTGCTACAATGGCTAAGGGCAGAACTACTAGAGCTTCAAATGTGCAACCCGGTCTTCCAGAGGGTCATGTCTCGATGATGGATTCTTCCACTGCTCCTGTCATCTGCGCGACTGCTGGTGTCCTTCTGGCCAGCTCTGTTCCACCAGCCGCCACTGCTAATGGTACTGACAGAGTGCAAGCCTGGCTCTAACGCCAGGAGAAGCTTGAACACATGATGGAAAAACTGACTAAAGCAGTCACGTTGATAGTACAAGGTGTGCAGAGACAGGCTGAGGCCTCAACACCTGTGAATGTTCTCCAGTAGTAGCGAACTCAGAGCCTAGGCGACCCAAACCAAGGTAGCTCTCTAGCTCATTCCTCACAAGAGCAGAATCCTGGTCGCGACCCTTACGACAATGAGGATCAAAGGATCCAACAATCATCCAATCAACACTCTGGGTCATGAGACCCATTAGTTGGAGAACTGTTTCAGAAGGTAGCCCTATTGGAGGAACGCCTCCGAACCCCAGGCGATCGAGCTCACTATGAAGAGTGGTCACCGCTCTCTGAGAAGATCGAAACTTGAACTCTCCCTTTCAAGCTCAAAGTCCCTACGATCCCGTTGTATAACGGGGATTCTGATCCTTATGATCATCTAGACGCATTCAATGTTCATATGGATTTGCAGACAACTAACCCATTGGTCAAGTGCCAAGTGTTTCCGGCCACATTAGGAGGTGTACTTTGAGCTTGGTTTAGAAACCTCCCCGCTCGCTTAATTGGCAATTAGGAGACTGCCAATAAAGATTTATCAACCAGTACCGAGCACTAAAGAGACAACTTGTTCTCCCCTACCATCTCGCTATGGTATTTCAGTGCAAGCATGAGTCACTAAAGAACTACATTGCTAGATTCAAGCTCGAAGCGAATTCGGTGGAGAATCCATCTGAAGAAACCATGCTGGCCACCATCTCCGTGAGACTCTAAAAAGATGGAAAGTTGTACAAGAGTCTATACAAGTCCCCGGTCAAAGACCTCACCAAATTCTATGAGCGAGCCGCCAAGTAGACGAAATGGGAAGAGACCTTCAACTCGGAAAAGTCTGATAAGAAGGATGAAAAAATCGGTTCCTCTTATGGCAAGAACAGGAGCGACACAGAGTAAGGTGATCATTCCACCGAGCGAACAACGAAGAAGTCCAAAAAGTCTAAGGGTGAGCAACCTCAGCACCCAAACCGTTATGAGCAGTATAGCATCTTATCCGATTCCCAAGATAGGATCTTCATGACAGAGAGAGACAGGGAAGACTTTGGGGTCCCCCCGCCCTCTGGGATCCCTTATAGACGGAGAAACTATAAAGAATTCTGTGCCTATCACAACGAGGCTGGTCATGGCACAACAAATTGTCAGGCCCTCAGGGAGGCGATTGAGGACCTAATCAGAAAAGGGCGTCTAAGGGAGTATGTAGTACATCCTACAAAGCAGCAGCCCTAACCTTCTCAACGTAACACCGGCCAAGGGCTGGGGGGCTCGATCTGAATTATACATTGATAATGTGTTGTAGACTTCGAAAGGAATGTAAATATTTTTCCTTTGCTTTGTTAAAATTTGAAAGCTGATTGGCCTGGCGTTGTCATTTTTCTCTCCCTGCTCTGCACTTTGCTTTCGAGAATCAATAATATCTGTAGCTTGCATACGGTCAACTCACCCAAAGCTTCTTGGGTAACCCTATGCCAATTGTGACCTCTGGTCCAGTTGAGGCCCCCCGGAGCTCATCCGGAGATGAATTGACCATCAATTAACCAACGTAGCTGAGTGCTTGCTGAGGCATGGAGACGCTCAAAACAAACTCACTGAATTAGCGTAACTGCGTGCTCGCTGAGGCGTGGAAATACTCAAAATAAACTCACTGAACCAGTGTAGCTGCATGCTCGTTGAGACGTGGAGACGCTCAAAACAAACTCACTTAACCAGTTGAGCTGCGTGCTCACGGAGGTGTGGAGACACTCAAAACAAATTTACTTAACCAGTTGAGCTGCGGGCTCATTGAGGCGTGGAGACGCTCAAAACAAACTCACTGAGCCAGTGTAGCTACGAGCTCGCTGAGGTGCGGAGGCACTCTTAAATACTCAATGCTAGCATGACTTCGTGATTGCTGAAGTATAAAGAATTGGCGAATTGATTATTTGCCTAAGGCAATAAAATCATTTTACTTTACAGCTTACATACGACCAACTGTTCGTAACTTTCATGCGAACTTATCTTATTGTCTTATGATTCTCATACTAACTTGCCTATTTGTTTGGCTACAGGATCGGCCCGACCACGAGATCGCTCTGGTCTATAACTCATGATATTTTCTCATTATGCACAGGTCGCATAGATCGTTCAAATCAAAATGCTTACATGAGAAATGGGAAACAATGAACAGAAATTGTAAAGAGAAATTTTATTCATCAAAAGACCTCAACGAGGCAGATGTACATCAGAAAGCCTTGAATGTAGGCTAATCAAAATACAAAAGGGAAAACCTATGACTAAAGAAGAAGAACTAGCCAAAAAGGGCCAAACTCTTGCCAACTAGAGCCCCCAAACTGCTCCGAGTACCTAAAAACCCTCTCATCGGAGTTAAACGGTGGACTTCTCTTCAACGACCCTCGTCGATGGAGAGGGAAAGAGCATTACTGCTCCTTATTTCTTCAGCTTCCAGCTCCTCGTCTGATTCGTGAAGGAATCTAATCAGGTAATTAGGAAGCGCCAGGAACTGGGCATGCTGAACAATTACCTCACGGCGGAGTCGGGAGGATACAGTTTGAGATCTATATGAGATCTCTCCATGTTAGTAGAGAAGTCAAGTCTTTCAAATTCTCTATGCAACAGACCATACACACCCAACGAAGGGACAAAATGTCAAAAATGATGGTGGTTTATCAGGAAATTCCATGGTTTGCTCAACGGTAAAAAGGATTGCCTTTCCCTTATATAGAGCCGGGGTTGGCTCGATTGAAGGATCCAGATTCACTTCCCCCAACCGTCATCATTTATGGCCTTGGAAAAGGCTAAATTTGACTCAGCAATAACTGTTGGACACATGCTATCAGGAGTATGGCCTAGAGCAGATGAAACGACAGTCTCGGGAGAAGACTGTGACTAATTAGAAATCGAAGAGTTTCAACTCTCAGTCTGCAGTGCAAGCTAAGAGTTGGGGGGGCTTATGTTATATATAAAAATCGATTCATCTTAGATGGACGTGCTAGAAGCCCAAGAGCGACAAAAGGACCAGTCAGGAGAACTGTCCAGATCGCTATACCTTCAATTTGCGTTGCGAGTGCGAACCCTCAACTTGAACCCAAGCCTGACAGAGTGAGTTTGGCATCTCTATCTTGATGATCTGCACGACCCTGGACTGTGCAATCCGATCAGTGAAGTGCGAGTAGCGACACGTAGCATGCCAGATAGAAAACCAAGTCATGCTCTGTCCCAACGAACAAATGGGGCCCGCCTACAGAAGACAATCTATAATAGTCGAAAGAAAAGATTTAGTCTGTATTTTCTATCTTGTGCATTAAATGCTGATGTAATAGATTTACTGCATATGTAATTATCATTGTAACCCCCTCTCCTCTATAAATATGAGGAAGGAGCCTTCTGTAGGGGGATTCGAGAAAAACCAGCAAAAACTCTGCCAAAATTGAAAGAAAAACCTGAGTGTTGTAACTTTGCAAAAACACCATTTCAATAGCACGCTACCGTAGACGTAAGATTCGGTGATATCCGGATTTGGCCGAACCACATTAAACCATGTGTCTCCTTCTTTGCTCTTCCCTCCATCTTTGCTTATTTCGTTGTTTTATTGTGTTTGACCTAGATACAGGTTAGAAATCCCATAAGAATCCCTCGGTTGACCAGAGTTTGGATCATTACCAAAATCCGATGTCAACAATAAGCAAATCATAAATTAATCAATTTCAACATTTTAAATTACAAGTGGACAAAATAAAAAATTAGGACATATCACAAAGAGATAAATTGTATTTTTCCTTGTACTTAATAAGTATTTATTGAAGCTTATCTATTTCAATAAAGCAATGCTCTCAATTTTGGAGCCACCTGACTAGTTCAAGATCTAGTGGCCAAAACGAATCAGATTATTCCTTAAACCGAGAACACCTAAAACCTAGATTGACCAGACAAAACCTAGTAAATACCCGTTTAAATTGGTCACCTATCAGACCTGGTTTGCTTTTTTTTTTTTTAAATCGAAGCAAATTTAAGTTAAAATCCAAAAACTTAAATGACTAATGTGCTACCAATCTAAGTCCTAAAAGAATCAAAATAAAAAAAAAATACTTATATAGTTGTGATTGAGACTAACTAAAAACTTGAAAAGAATTTTGATCAATTGTAATTTATAATTTTTATTTGTTCTAATTTTATATTGGATTTGATTATTATAATTATGATAACATTAATATTTATTATTTTTATTTAAAATGTTCTTATACAAGACAATAATTGTAGACTTGATTGTTTTTTCATTACATGTTTTTTTAATGATATATATAACATATTTTATAAAACTTGAATTATACAAATGTCTAATTAATATTGTAAATTGACCTAAATTAGAGAAATAATAATATGGGACTACATTTAGACCAGAATAAATGATTATTAATCATGTGAGCCTTGTAATTGGAATATCCTATGATAAGTTAACTTAATCCAGTCAGGTTAATATGCCAGGTAGGTCCCTACTCTTACCTTAAGTCAATTTAGGCATTCTCCCCATCAAGATTAGCAGACGTGTTCTTCCAAAGGCTACTAGGGATTGAGAAAAGTGAACCTACCAATACTTCCAATCATTCAACTCAATGGACTCACAATTTATATAAGGTATGTAATTATTTTACATTATTACTGTTTTAATTTGCATTATATTGATGTCATGTGATATGATAACTCAAATCTAGGTAATTGATTTAATTATGTGATTTCAAATCATGCGAATGATATCAGAGCCAATTATTCTATCATATTGCATGGCTGAATATTATACGAATTCAATTTAAAATTATTTATACCATATTATTGTTGAAATTAAAAAAAAGACTGTGAATTCAAATATTATAATCTTATAACAAAATTAATTTGTAATTTTTTTAATATTATTGATGTATAATACATGAATAAATTTTAGAATTTATGTATATTTTATTGTGTACAAAATAGAATTTTCCCTATTTTTTCAAAAGGGTTTTTTTCAAATTGAGCACAATATGTGTCATTTTTCTCCAAATTGGTTTGTAACTTTCTCTCAAATCATCACATTGAATAAAACCCACAATTTAATTTAAACAAAAATTAGGTTGAATGGTGTTTTAAATGCAAATTTTGGCCAAAAAAAAAAAATAGTCAAGAGGTTTCGGGATTTCAGATTAAAATTAAAGTATATTTTTTCAGCTTTTCATCAAATTAATTAATGGACTAGCTTTAGATTTGTTTTAGGACATATAAGAATTTGATGAAAAATGCATTAAAATTGCATGTTAACAAACGAGTTCTGTTTAGTCTGCAACGGAGTTGTACATATTCAATATAGATACATCCAGGCGAGGAAGAAGCTGGTTAGGTGATATGCTGAGGCCTATGTTGCCTTGCCGATGTCTTTTAGTGGCGATTCAACCGTTGTTTTGCTCCAATCTCTTTGGTGGTTTTTTTTTTTTGAATATTTTTCCAAAATTTTCTGAAAATAAAAATTATTTATATATTTTTTGTTCAATTTATTTGAATATTAATTTATTATTTTTTGGACTTGAAAATTTTACTATATAATTCCTAAATCTTATCTGTATGTTGTTTATTATTATTATTATTATTATTATTATTATTATTATTATTATGTAGGAATTATAAATTGCTTATATTATATTATGAAATATTATGTAATTGTGTATCCACCTATCATTGGACCAATTGCGTGAAACTCTGCTTAAAATTAAATTATTTAGTATGATATCTAGGAGAGTGTCATCTCAATAATATATATAATCCATCAGTGTGATATTATTAATGTAGTATGTTAGCAATAATATGAGAGTTAGGGTTAAGTACTATGTTTATAAAATTCTAAATACCCTATCAGTATCAAGTTTTAGGAATATGATATGTGATCCTTGTATTATATTACAAAATCTTAAATAACTCATTAGTGTTAGGTTTTGTAGTATAATACTATTTGGGAATTGCATAGTATATTGAGGAAATATTATAACATAATTACGTTGAATATGCATTTCTTAGAAAATTTATGATGAATTTTAAAAATTATTATTTCCTTAGTCTCGTTGCTTATGCAATTAACTTCTTGAAAATGTTGAATGAGATCAATTATGAGAATTGGGTTGAATCATTCAAATTATATCTGCCAACACTAATTTGGATTTGACATTAAGATAGTAGGAACCAATAATTGATAATAACTCTACTGCTATGCACTAGACTTTTCATGACAAGTGGACAGACTCTAATAGAATGTGCTTGATAATTGTAAAGTATATTATGTATAAGACCATCAGGCAAAGCATTGCTGACTCTCCAAATGTCAAAGCCTTTATGGACTTTGTGGCTGAGAAGTTTTTGAAGTTTGATTAGTCAAAGAATGGACATTACCTCTCATTTCTAGAGAAGTATGCTTATGATGATGTTACTAGAGTTCATGAGTACACCATGAAGCTAGTGCACTACTGTAATTGGCTAAAGGCTATGAAAGTAGACTTAGGAGATAGTCATTTGATCTAAAGTGCTTTGGAGTCTCTTCCTACTTAGTATGATGTTCTCAAGACATCATATCACACCTAAAAGGTGAATGGACTATCAATGAAATGATCTCAATTATTAGTCAAGTGAAAATGACATGACAAAAAGGGAAGGTTCATAATGCTCACTGTGTTTCACATGGACGAGTGCTAAGCGTGAAAATAAGTCACACTTGAAGGATAACAAAGGGAAACCTAATTTTGAGAAGAAGAAGACTGACATGAATGCACAACACTATAAACCCAAGAATCCTTTGTTCAAGGGGAACACAGGTATTATAAGAAGTATGGGCACAAGAAGGTAGAATGTTATAAGCTTAAGAAGTGGATTGAGAAGAACAAACAAAGCACTAAGAAACAAGAAGAAGTCAAGTGAAAAAGAGCTGATCATAAGATTGGGAAATTGAAACAAAGTACAAGTGGAGCATATAGGAGTTGTAACCTTAAGATTATCTTTAAGTCATGTTTGAGTATTAAGAGATACAATTTACGTGTCTTTTAAGAGAAGGAATTTGATTTCAATTATTACTTTAGACCAATCTGGATGTAATTGTCATTTTTGTAATAGAAAAGTTAGTTTGTTTTATGATTCTATTTTGGTTGGTTTAGGTTGTTTGTGTCATGGCTTATATAAGATTGATTTAGACCTTGCTTTTGCAAATTCAATAAACATTGTGGTTGAAAACAAAAGGAATAGAATTGATGAGAGATCCTTAATGCTATGGCATATGTGTGTAAGTCATATTTCTAGAGAAAGAATGGGGAGATTGATAAAAGAAGGAATTTTTCATGACCCAAGCTTCTCTGATTTTGGTACGTGTGTTAATTACATCAATGGAAAACTCTCTACTAGAGCTAGAAAGGGAAATAGAACTAGAAAACAAGATGCTCTGGATTTAATTCACATTAATGTTAGTGGGCTAATTACACTGAATGCTATGAGTAGATACAAGTACCTCTTCACCTTCATCAATGATTATTCAAGATTTGGCTAGGTGGAACTCCGTTCTAAAAGGTCGAAATCTTTTAATGCCTTTAAAATGTTCAAGACTACGATTGAACTTAAATTGGGAAAGAAGATTAAGTGCATCAATACTAATAAAGATGGTAAGTACTATGATAGATACGATGAAACTGGTAGGAATCATAGTCCTTTTGTAAGATATCTCAAAGATTGTGGAATTGATGCTAGTTACACTATACCTAGAACACCTAAACAATAGGGGATTGTAGAAAGAAGGAACCACATGCTCATGGACATGGTGAAATGTATGTTGGCAAATTCTACTTGACCAAACTTTTTATAGGACAATGCTTTAAAGACTACTGCATATGTTTTGAATCAAGTCCCTAGTATGTTTGTACCTAAAGGCAACCCATATGAATTGTTGCATGGAAAAAGGCTTAGTCTTAGGCATTTCCATGTTTGAGGATATAAGGTTGAAGTAAAATAGTATAATCCATTTACAAAGAAGTTTGATCCAAAGACTGTCAACAGTTACTTCATTAAATATTGTAGTAGTTCTAGAGGTAGTAAATTTTATTGTTCAACACACACCACTGGGGTAATTGAAGCAAATCATGTGGTTTATTTTAGGGATTGGTTGGATAATGGGAGTGAAGAACCATATGAAGTCTCTCTTAGAGAGAAATATGTTGTTATTTCACTATCACTGTCACTAGTTGACACATATTGAGTTGATCCCTGTTATGGGTGATTTTTTATTCTAGCGAGGTTCAAAAGCCTAATGAGCAAGTCCAGCGGGACCAGAAGCTTAGCTCGCCAAAGTGTAAGGCTAAGACAGTGGCCTTAGCTTGCTAGTGACTCGAGCCCCAGATCACTAACAGAGTGAGCCACATCCACAATGCATGCCACAAGCCCAAGAACGAGACCAACCTGCATGGTCGTAGGTTGCATAGCACGAGTCCAGGTCACCAAGCAAGCAACCTCCAGCCTAAAGTATAGCACAAGTCTAATTAGTAGTTAAAGGCATACATTCCTAACCAGCAAACTAGCCCCCAAAAGTAGTCACCTGCTTGCACACATAAACTTGCAGAGTCCAAGTTGTCTTTATACATTTATTATCTGATGTAACAGATGTACAGTTTGGAAAATTACCTTTGTAACCTCCTCTGCTTCTATAAATATAGAGAGGATCCATTGTAAAGGGGATCCAAGGGAGAAGAGAGGCAGAAACTCTACCAAAATAGAGATACAGAGCTTTGTAATCACAAACCCAGAAATCCATTAAAGTGGACATAAGGGTCAATTGGCTTTAGCTGAACCACGTTAAAAAATCTTATGTTCTTGCTGTTCTTCCTCTTCTTCTTGCTCTCTACTTCTATTTATTGCATGAACAGCCAGATTGCAACTTGAGGTATCAAGAACCATATTCAGTTGATAGAATTCAGGTGAACTAAAAATCACCGTCAGCAATCCCAAAGATGATTTAGTATAATAAATGGCAGAACTAATGGTGGAAATTGGAATGTTTGATGCTCCACTAGAAGAAGAAACAAAACCCAGTCCTATAAATGAATATCCCAATAAGCTCTCAGACCAACAATTACCAATGATCATTTAATGTACCTATAGGAGCACGAGTTTAATGTCAATGACCCCAATTATCAAGAAGCTATTTCAAGTCCTAATTCTTTGGAGTGCATGAAAGCTATAAAGGATGAACTATTTTTGTGCACCAAAACTATGTATAGCATCTCTTGGAATTAGTTACT
Source organism: Saraca asoca (assembly GCA_026873985.1). Classification (NCBI taxonomy): domain Eukaryota; kingdom Viridiplantae; phylum Streptophyta; class Magnoliopsida; order Fabales; family Fabaceae; genus Saraca; species Saraca asoca. Next base: position 19,035 of record JANHAO010000652.1, on the reverse strand, counting down.
GGTTACAAGCCTGTTAGATGCAAGTGAGTCTTCAAGACCAAACGGGGTGCTCAAAGGGAGATTGAGAGGTATGAGGCCAAACTGGTAGCAAAGGGCTAGACTTAGAAAAAAGGCATTGATTATGGAGAAACTTTCTCACTTGTTTTAACTAAAGACTCATTCTGAGTTATTATGGCATTGGTGGCATATTTTGATTTAGAGTTTATCGAATGGATGTTAAGACAACCTTCTTGAATGGTGATTTTTCATAAACTATTTACATAAACCAGTCAAATGGTTTCCAAGAAAAAAGTAAAGAACACTTGGTGTGTAAATTGAAAAGGTCTATATATGATTTGAAGCAAGCGTTTAGAAAATGGTATCTCAAGTTTAATGAGATTGCTACTTCACTTGGATTCAAGGAGAATGCTTTAGACCATTATATCTATTTTAAGATGGATATGGGAAAATTTATTATTCTAGTCTTGTATATTGATGATATTCTTCTTGCAAGTAATGATATAAGCCTTCTAATTGAGACAAAGCATATACTATCGACATATTTTGATATGAAAGATCTTGGTGAAGCCTTTTTCGTGCTAGGTATACGGATCCACCGTGATTAACCCTGTGGTCTTCTTAGCCTATCTTAAAGATTGTATACTGAAAAAATGCTCAAAAAGTTCAACATGTTCTTGTACCCTCAAAATGTTACACCTTCTAGAGGGGGCAAGATTCTTTCTAAACCTAATGTTCTCATGATGAAGAAAAATCAAGTATGAAAGAGATCCCATATGCATCCATTATTGGTAGTTTGATGAATGTTCAAGTATGTACACATCTTGATATCATTTATGTGATTGGTGTACTTGGGAGATACTTGAGTGATCCTTATTAGAGACATTAAACTCTTATGAAGAAAGTTATAAGGTACTTATAAGGCACAAAGAATTTTGTGTTGATCTATCACAAATCTATTGATTTGGTAGTTGTAGACTACTCTAACTCTGATTTTGCAGGTTGCCCAAATGATAAGAAGTCAACATTTGGATACATCTTTATGATGGCAAAACAAGTAGTTTCATGGAACAATGTTAAGCAGTCAGTCACAGCAACCTGTACTATGGAGGTAGAGTATGTCATATGTTATGAAGCCACTTATGAGTTTGAGTGATTAAGGAATATAATATATAGATTCAAGGTTATTGAGAGCATTTCTAGAACCTTAACCATATGTTGCAACAATGCCGCCATAGTGTACTTCTCTCAAAATAATAGAATTTTTGCTCATATAAAGTATTCTCATATTAAATATCAATGATAGAGGGAAGATACTTAAGCATCATATATGTTGTCATGAATTATATGCTAGCAAATGCACTGACCAAAGGCTTAGGTGCAAGATTGTTTCATGAGCTAGAGACTAGAATGAGTTTGACTATGCCTTTTGGTGTTTAGGGTTAGTGAGAGTTTCATATTTCTTATTGAAATGATGAACTTGTGTTATTGTTAATCTTAAGATTTATGAAATGTTATGATTTTGCTATATTTATATAATTGAATGTTATTTTCATGCATTGTGTGATGGTATGTTGATGGAGACATATAGACCTTATCTCACTATTTTGTTGAGATTATTGAAATTCATTTTGCATCTTGGGCAGATGCTTATACCAATAAGTTAAGATTTACTTAGAATTACATTTATCATTATGTAAATCTTATTACTCACATTTCACATTGTGTTATGGTCATTGAGGCATAGGTACATAAATGTGTATGACATTAATCAGATCTGTTGCTTTAGACTATTGAATACTTATTATCTCAATTTAGATTTGTGGTTGTAATAGTGTCATAATTAATGTTACTAGTAGAATTCGAAACTACAAAGCAAGCTGGCAAAGGCCTAAAAGGAACCCATTCTATCAAAAGGACCAGTTCGCCAGGTTGTGAGGTCGCTGTGCAAAAGACCCGAGCTCGCTCGTCAAGCCAGCTCGAAGTCACGAACCAATGGCATCCTTAGCGAACAAGCTCAAGCTCGCTAGGATGCAGCCTTACCCAGCCAAAAGCCCACAAAGGTAGAGCACAAAGACAATATACAACTTGCATCATCATTCTACAAATATGGCCATCGGGTCCCACACATAGAGGCCAGTCTCGAGTACCCTAAGCAGTCTTGTATATTTAATATTTGATATAACAAATGTACAATGAATTTAGTTTCATTTGCATCCCTCCATGCTTTTATAAATGGGGGGCTAAAGTCATTGTAAAGAGAGAGGAAGAAGAAGAGAATACTAGCAAAAACTTTAGCAAAACTTTGTAAACATTTTTTCACACTAATAAAATACCTCCGTGGATGTAGGGTCCGATGTCACCTGAATTTAGCTGAACCACATTAAACCTTATGCAGTTCTTCCTTCTCCTCTTTCCTATTATCATCTAGTGCCTTCTCACCACCCTAACAATTGAAAAATAGCTTGGGTCCCTAAAGAATCCCCTCTGTTGGCCTGATTTGGATATGACCAAAATTCACTGTCAACATTTTGGCACGCCCGATGGGACTCATCTATTCTCTAGTTTGTTTATTTGCTATAATGGCCAAGGGAAGAGCCACCAGAGCTTTGAACGTGTTGTCTAATCCTCTAGAAGGTCATGTGTCGATGACAGACTCCACCACTGCTCCTATCATAGCTACTGCTAATGGCCCCGATAGAGTGCAGACTTGGCTCCAATGCCAGGAAAGATTTGAAAATATGATAGAAGAGTTAGCTAAGGCAGTCACTGTGTTAATGCAAAGCCAGGCGCAGGGCTTGCAAAGGCAGATTGAAGCCATCACACCTAGAAATGACCACCAGCAGCACTAAGCCAGGTATTCAGGTAGAGCTAGCAGAGAACATACCCCAAGTCACTACAGTCGCGACCAGGAGAACTAGTGGTCTCTGGCACGAGACCCTCTTGTAGAAAAGTTGTTTTAAAGGATGGACCAGTTCGAAGAGCATTTTTGAGCCCTAGATAAGTGAGCCTGATATGAAGCAAGGTCACCATTCTCTGAGGAAATTGAAGTGCAACCCCTTCCCCTGAAGTTTAAGGTCACCACAATTCTGCTCTATGATGGAGATAAAGACCCATACAATCACCTGGATGCATTTAATGTCTAGATGGATCTTATGACGACTAACCTCTTGTGAAATGTCGTGTATTCCCGGTAACACTAGGGGGCTCATCTCTAACATGGTTAAGAAGCCTCCCAACTCGTAGCGTAGGTAGCTGGGAAGAATGTTAGAAGAAATTCATTGACCAATACCAGGCATTGAAAAGACAGCTCGTTCCACCTTGCCACCTTGCTATGATCTTCCAGCGAAAAGAAGAGTCATTAAAGGACTACATCTCTCTGTTCAGACATGAGGTCAATAATGTAGAAAATCCTTCAGAAGAAACCATTTTGGCAATGATTTCTATGGGACTCCACTAGGACGAGAAGATGTACAAAAGCATTTACAAGTTGCTGATAAAGGATCTTGGGGACTTCTACGAGCGAGCTGCAAGGCAAGCCATATGGGATGAAACCTTCGGCCTGAAGAAATCTGATTCGAGTAGTTTTGATCAAAATAAAAAGAAGAACAGTCCCAGAGAAGGGCAGGACGACTCCAGCCTTCGGGTCATCAAGAGGATTAGGGATGAGCGGCCTCGATTTCAAGGTCGTCACGAAAGTTATTGCATTCTATCCGACACTAAAGATAGGATATTCCTAGCAGAGTGAGATAGAGAAGACTTTAGGAAACCTAGGCCTCTTGGACGCCTAGCAAATTCAGAAGCAATAAAGATAAATTTTGTGCCTACCATGACAAGGTCAAACATAACACCTCAGAATGTTAGGCATTGAAGGGTGTGATAGAGGACCTCATCAAAAGAAGGTGCCTACAAGGGTATGTGGTGCAACCTGTGAAGCAGTGATCTCGTCCTCAGCGCAACCCCAGCCAAGAGCAAAGAGCTTTAGTTTGGATCATATATTGACAATGTACTTTAGTTTTTCTATCTTTTGTCTTTATCAATGTATAATTTTGTGTTGCTAATTGTAATACATGAGTCTAGTGTGCTAGCCTATGAGCTGGGGCCCCTCGGAGCTTATTTTGAAGATGAATTGATGAATCCAGCATGGTTGCATGCTCGTTGAGGTGCAGACGCACTATTAAACACTTACGATGCCAACGTAGCTGTGTGCTAACTAAGGTGTGGAGGCACTATTAAACACTCAAAATCTAGGGTAGTTATGTGCTTGTTGAGGTGCGGAGGCACTATTAAACACTCACAATGCTAGTGTAGCTGTGTGCTCGCTGAGATGTAGAGGAACTATTAAACACTCAGAATCTAGCGTAACTATGTACTCGCTGAGATGCGGAGGCACTATTAAACACTCACATGCCAATGTAGCTGTGCGCTTGCTGAGATATGGAGGCACTATTAAATACTCATGATGCCAGCATAGTTGTGTACTTGCTGAGGTGCTAAGGCACTATTAAATACTCAGAATCCAGCATGGTTGTGTGCTTGCTGAGGTGCAGAGATACTATTAAACACTCATGATGATAGCATAGCTGTATGCTCACTGAGGTGCAGAGGCACTATTAAACACTTAGAATCCAACGTAGCTGTGTGCATGCTCAGGTGCGGAGGCACTATTAAACACTCACAATGCCAGAATAGCTATGTGCTCACTGAGGTGTAGAGGTACTATTAAACACTCAAAATCCAGCATAGCTATGTGCTTGCTGAGGTGCGGAGGCACTATTAAACACTCATGAATCTAGTGTGGCTACGTGCTCGCTGAGGTATGGAAGCACTATTAAACACTCACGATACCAGCGTAACTGTATGCTCGCTAAGGTGCGGAGGCACTATTCAACACTCATGATTCTAGCGTAGCTATATGCTCACTAAGGTATAGAGGTACTATTAAATACTCAAAATTTGGCAAAGAGCTATAAGCTAACATGGGCGCAAGAACGCTACAAACTCATCACAGCTCTCATGTGAACCAATACTCTTAGCTTATTAGCGAAATCCTTCTAGGCGTAGCTCGCATGTGACCTATCCAATTTTTACTTATCAAGGCAACTGTATGCTAAAAGTCATTACATAAAAATTGTGGTTGATTGACCATACAAGCATTTCATTGATTTACAGCTATATACATTATCATCAGAAGTGGATGAAGGCATCCAATACAACATTCAAGGACTGTACAGAGAAGCTCATTCACTGAAGACCTCATCTAACGAGGTAAATTTACACCAGAGGAGGAAAATATAGAAACAAAAGCCAAAAGAGCCTAAAGTTATGGTTGAAAGCAGAAAGCCAGCCATCGAGAGATGAACTCCTACCAGCAAGAAGACCAGTGAGCCTGACTGCTCCTGCTAATATCTCTCCTAAGCCAGCAGCTCCTCCTGGTCCAGACCCAGTGTAATTCAAAAAGGGGCCAGGAGTCTAGCTGGCAAGGCTGAAGCTCACGGCAAACCTATGAAGAAGTAATTCAAGATCTACATAAGACTCCCCTGAAGCTAGCATAAAGAGCTATGCATAGGAGTCATGTGCGATAGGCCATTCATGCCTTGAGATCTTTTGCAGTTGGCCATATATGCCTCAGAAAGCTTTGTCAAAAGCCATGCTATTAGAAAAATGGAGAACTTAACTTTGATACCCATTAGAGCACCCTGTTGAAAAACCTAAAGAGCTCCGTAAGCATTATATAGACCAGTTGGGTTAGTCGAAAGACCCAAAGGGTTATTGGTTGCCCCCAATTGGATGGTCTGAAAAAAGTGGGATTACCATGCGAATGGCTAAGGATTATGCTCAGAAAGAAGTATGGTCTGGCTCAAGTAAAGTGAAGTTTGAAGTGACTACACTACAGATTGAGTGCCAAAGACTTTGACTAAGAAGACCTTTTCAGAATGAATTATAAGTCCCAGTCTGCAAAGCGAACTGAGAGTTGGGGGCTAGTGTTACTAGCAGAATTCGACACTACAGAGCAGGCTGGCAAAGGCCCAGAAGGAACCCAATATGTCAAAAGGATGAGTTTGCTAGGTCGTGAGATCACTATGCAAAAGACCTCAGCTCACTAAAGACCCGAGCTCGCTGGTCGAGCTAACTCGAAGTTGTGAACCAATGGCATCCTTAGTGAACAAGCTCAAGCTTGCTAGGATGTAGCCTCACCCAGCCAAAAGCCCACTGAGGCATAGCACAAAGATGACATACAACTTGCACCATCATTTTGTAGATATGGCCATCGGGTCCCACCTGTAGAAAGTAACCTACAGAGGCCAATCTCTAGTACTCTAGGCAGTCTTATATATTTAATATTTGATGTAATAGATGTATAGTGAATTTAGTTCCATTTGTACCATCATGCTTCTATAAATGGGGGGCTAGAGTTATTGTAAAGAGAGAGGAAGAAGAAGAGAATACTAGCAAAAACTTTAGTAAAACTCTGTAGACATTCTTTCACACTAATAAAACACCTCCGTGGATGTAGGATTCGGTACCACCCAGATTTAGCTGAACCACATTAAACCTTGTGCACTTCTTCTTTCTCCTCTTTCCTCTTATCATCCAGGGCCTTCTCACCACCCCAACAACCAAAAAATAACTTGGATCCCCAAAGAACCCCCTCCGTTGGCCAGATTTGGATCTGACCAAAATCCACCATCAACAATTAATTTGACATTTCTTGAAGTGGGCACATTTGGTAAGTCAAAGAACAATTTTTACCTTTATTATGTTCTGAATTATGTTGTCCAAATGGGAGATTGTTAAAATATTTCCATGTGGGCTTCCATAAATTAGAACATATTTTATAAAACCTATATTATAAAAAATGTCAAATTAATATTATAAATTAGCCCAAATTAAAATGATAATAATATAGGGCTTAAAATGAAACTTAGACCAAAATAAGTGATTAGTCATGTAACCCTTGTAACTAGCCTATCTTGTGATGAGTTAGCCTAGTCCAATCAAGTTAATATATGCAAGGTAGGCCCTTACTCTTACCCTGAATTAGTTTCTATAGTCTCCTTATCAAAATTAGTAGATCTTACAGAGGCTGTCAAGGATTGAGAGGAATAAACCTACTAGTATTCCCAAACATTCAACTCAATGGTTTCACAGTCTATACAAGGTATATAATTCTTTTACATTATAGTTGTTGTTTTAATTTGCATTATATTTATGCGAAAGGCGATTAGCAACTAAGAGGAGTAAACCTACTAGGATTCCTAGTCATTCAACTTAACAAATTCACAATCTATACAAGGCATGTAATTCTTTTATATTATAATTGTTGCTTTAATTTGCATTATATTTATGCCATGTGATATGATGAATCAAAGCCAAATAATTAGTTTAATTCTATGATATTAATTTCTTGTAGAATATATTAGATTTTTATAAAAGGGGAAAAAAACAAATTACCACCTTCAACTTTGGAATAGTTACATTTAATACCCATAAATTATTACTTGTTGCAATCAGCCCCTTCAACTTTAGATAAATGGTAAAATGCACCCACATAAGGTCTTTTCCCATAGTCCCGAGAGAAATCTAAGCGTCATATTATATTAACATGAAAATAAAATGTAAGGATTGTGATAATAGATTTTCCTACTTGCATTAGAGAGGCAAATCATGTTAAAATAACTAAAATATTCCAAAATGGAAAAAATAAAAAAAAATAATACACAAGTTAGATTGCTCTTAAATTTGAGCCACAAAGTCTCCATATTATGCTTGATTTTTCTATAAATTTTTGTACCAAACCATACACATTTGCTCCCTCAAATCAATTATAAGATGGATGTTGAGTGTTAAATACCATTATCTCAAAATTAAAGGGGTTGATTGTAGGAATTATTAGTTTGTGAGAGTTAAATGTAACTACCACAAAATTGAAGGGCATAATGCATATTTTTCTATGTTAACTAATTCAAAAACCAGTTTAACTAGTTGAATTGATCTAACCTTGACGCCAATTACCTTATCAGGTTAATGACCAAACATTGTTCTAAAACAATAATTTAAAGTGAAAAGCTTATTTGTCTAAAACCAAAATAAACATATTTAAGCACATTTTTATAAGCTACCTCATGAGAGTTTTGAGAAGGAAAAAAGGACTATTTTGAAAGGTAAACACTCTTGAGGTGATAGCCTTTTTTTCTAATACTTTCATATAGAGATATTCTTAATAAAAAGTAGTTAAAATACTTATTTGACTATACATCTAAATGCAAAAGAAATTATTTTAGCATATGACACAGCTCAAAACAAACTTGCACAAGTTGTGACTACTCGATCATAACAACAAACTAATTAAATGACCCAAACTCAAACAACTAGACCATTGCATTATAGACAGACTAAATCTTCATAAGATAAAGCATAGGACTTAGAGCCATGGTTGAATGGAAAAAAACCCCAAGTCAATCAGCCAAGGTCGTAAGCTTGGTTGTCAAGCCCACTAAGGATGAGAAAGCCTCTTAATGGCCTCACGCAAATTGGTATGTTCGAAAACATGCACAAATGCTGTGACTACATTATCAACCAACTAGGCGAGAATCTTGCTTATGTCAATAATGTGTCATAAACACATGGATGCTCCCTATTTACCTAGAAACAAACTAATTGGCGTGATCAACACCTCTATAAACTTCCAAGCACCTCTCTTGCAAGATCATATTTACTAATGATATTGAAGCTCTACAATTGGAACTAACTTAAGTGTCGAAGTATACTCGATAGCAAACTTCCGTTGTGCACTACTAACTTTATTCCTTACACAAGTTGTTCCACCACAGCGTATGCTTCACCTCCATCATTTTGTTCTAGTTGAAGAGTTTCATTTGGTGTCATTAGTGGCCTTCCCAGCCACCCAAATGTCATGACTCTCCCACCAATTAAGCCTTATCCTCGTTGAGATCAACCATGTCTCAACCTCAATCCTAGTCACCTAATTCCTTTTCCCCCAACTTACTTTACCTCACAACCCACCTACATTACAAAATCACCAGTTACATTAAATACCTACCCAACTTGAGCAACCCCCAAACCCAACCATTCCTCCCTTAATGAATGCCTTTATGAGTCCACTACCAAACCATCAACATTTCTAAGAAAAAATTCTCCTAAACCACAATCTACATATTCAACCCCTACAAATCACTAATATAGCTCCAACAAACATAGTTAACTTTCACCACCATTTGCAAAACTACATAGATCACAAACATAAACCATATAAGCCATTAAATTCGACCATTGACCTTACCCAAAGCTCCAAATAGCTCTCTTCTTGTCACAAAGATGGCCATCCACTCTCAATGATGATAATGGTTGCTCCATTACCCAACCATTTCAAATTGCTAACTTATATCAATCTTTATGACAGAATGGTGGACCCATAACAACACTTAGAGGAGTCCCAGGCATCTATGTTGTTAGCTAGAGCCCTGGATGCCATCATATGCCATGTTATTTCCACTACTTTAAAGAAAGTAGGCTTGCTATGGTTTACGATACTACCAAGGTAGTTAATTAATAAATTATGTTTATTAGCTGAGGCATTTTTCACTTGCTTTGTAACTAGTAGAGCACCTAAAAAAACATTAGTGACCTTGGTGAATTTTTAGTAAGGATGATGCGAGACATTGAAAAAGTATGTCGCTTATTTCAATAATTTAGCTTTAGGAATTAAAAACCTTAATGAAGTTGTGGCAATGCAACATATTAGTCCCAGTCTTCAATCGAGGCACTTCTCCTTGTCCATAACAAAACAACCAGCTTTGTCCTTTTCAAAAATCTTGGCTCTATCAAAAAAGTACATAAACATTGAAGAGGTTGAGCTTACTTAAAGGCAGGTCAAGCAAACTTAAGTAGAAAGCTTTCAGCCCAAAGATAGGGGGCATGAGCAAAAGTAGGCACCACATTACAAGCAGTGTAACAATGATAAATTGTTGAATCCACCAATTAGCAACATTATCTAGGGTATGTAGGTAGTAAAGTTGTTGAAGTTTCCCCCTTAAAAATGAAGAAAATTACCTCTAGTGGATAATTCAAAATATTTTAAGTTCTATCATGATTATGGGCACAACACTGATGATTGTGTGACACTAAAGGACAAAATTGAGGCATTAATAAGCATGGGGACCTTTCCAAGTACAAGAAGTTTCAAAGGGAGAGTGATGACCTAGAAAAAAAAGGCAAAGAGGAGTGTGACCACTCACTGTGGCCTGCTCGAATAGAAGGAAAGTAGGCAAAAAGTGAGCTTCCAATCTTGGAGACAATTAACACTATTGTAAGGGACTTTGTTAGAGGTGGAACCTCCAAGTACCCTAAAAAGAGGCATCTCTAGTTAGTAAGGGCCATAGAAGGAAAAAAGAGAAAAAAGCACTATAAGCATATCTGTTTTATAGAAAAAAAAATTTAGTGATATCGATTAAGACCACAATGATCTAATGGTAATCTCGGCACTAGTACATAATTTCATAATCAAATGGATACTTGTTAATCAGGGAAATTCTACTAGCATTTTATATTTTCATGTTGCTAACACTCTTAACTTTCCAAAGAGCATGTGCAAATCTTATACAAGTATTTTGATTGGTTTTACAAGAGGGTAGATCTAAGTGGAAGGAACAATTAGCCAGAGGATAACTTCAAGTACTTGGTTGTTAACAAAAAACATTGATGTAAATTTCTTAGTTATGGCCACCCTGAACAATGCCTACAATGCAATTCTAGGTCAACTATCTTTGAATCAAGCGAGAGCCCTAATTTCCACTTTGCACTACTTGATGAAATTCCTTATGATAGAAGGAATAAGAGACATTCGGGTCAATCAACAAGTGGCTTATAAATGTTACATAACCAACTTAACAAAGAGCAAAGAAAGTATGAGTAGAATAAAATAGGTGGTTGTCAATCCACCTAGTAACGAGTGCTAGACAGTGGACTCAACTATGTTGGATGTTAGGCGAGATAGTTTGTGTCAACCAGAGATAGGGTTAGATTTAGAGGAAGTGTGCATTTTTGGTGAAGGAGATGAAAGAATGACAAAATCGGAGTAAACCTCTCATAAAAGGATAAGATTTAGCTGGTTAAGCTGCTGAAGGAGTACATTGAAAATTTTTCGCCTAGGTTTCCTTGGATATGTTAAGGATAGACCCAAGCATAGCATGTCACAAATTATCAATCAAACCTAGTACAAAGCTTATGTAGCGAAAGAAGAGGATTCATTGTCCTAAGCACTAAAAAGTTATAAAAGAAGAAATAGAAAAGTTGTCAAATGTGAGCTTTATTAGAGAAGTTTTGCACACAACATGGCTAATGAATGTGGTCTATGTCAAAAAGGCCAACGAAGGATGGAGAATGTGTGTCAACTTCATAGACCTTAATAAGGCACACCCACAAGATTTGTACCCACTCCCAAACATTGATTAGCTGGTCAATAATGTTTCAAGGTCTGAAATCCTAAGTTTGAGAGATGTGTTCATAGGGAATAATCAACTAAGGATTCACCTTAAAGATGATGATAAAATAACACTCATAATTGATCAAGGTGCATATTGTTATAGGGTAATGCTATTTAGCCTCAAGAATGTAAAAGCAATAAATTAGAGAATAATGAATAAAGTTTTCTTGGAACATACAGGCAGGAACATAGAGGTGTATGTGGATGAGATGTTGGTTAATTCAAAAAGCTTGGGACAGCATTGGGTAGATTTAGAGGAGGTATTTAATGTTCTGAAGAAGTACCAAATGAGATTAAATCCTAAGAAGTGTGTGTCTGGGGTTAGAGCTAGAAGATTTCTAGGCTTCATGTTGATCGAATAAAGGATAAAGGCAAATCACTCCAAATGCCAAGCAATCATCAAAATGAAAAGCCTATCAAACATAGGGGAATTCCAGGTGCTAAATGACAGAATCACCTTCTTCACCTGTTTCATGTCCAAGTCAGTTGACAAACATGCTCTTTTCTTTAAATTACTTAGAAATGCTAAAAACTTTAAATGAAATGGTGAATATGAAAAGGCTTTTGTCTAGAACCAAAATAAATATATTTAAACATATTTTTATAAGCTACCACATGAAAGTTTTGTGAAAGGGAAAAAAAATACTATTTTGAAAGGCAAACACTTTCAAGGTGAGAACCTTTTTTTTTTAATAATTTCAAGCAAAAATATTCTTAATAAAAAGTTGTTAAAATACTTATTTGACTATGCATCTAAATGGAAAAGAAATTATTTTAGCATATGACACAACTCAAAATGAATTTTCACAAGATGTGACTGCATGATCATAATAACAAGCAAGTCAAACAGCCCAAACCCAAATGACTAGAACATGGCATTATGGATAGACCAAATCTCCATAAGATAAAACATAGGACTCAAAGCCACAACCGAATGACCAAAAATCCCAAGTTAGTCGGCCAAGGTTGTGAGCTTGGCAGCCAAGCCCATTGAGGACAAGAAAGCCTCTTAATGACCTCATGTAAACTGGTATGCCTAGAAACATGCATAAATAACACGATTACATCATCAACTGTTAGACAAGAATCTTACTCATCCCAACAATACATCAGGAACATGTGGATGCTCCCTATTTTCCAAGAAGCATGCCAATTGGTGTGATCAAGGCCTATATAAACTTCCAAGTACCCCTCTTGTGAGATCATCTTCTCTACTGATATTGAAGCTTTGTTTCTAGAACTAATTTGAACATCAAAGTGTGCTCAACGGACTACTTCCGTCATGCACTACTAACTTTGTTTCCTATGCAAATCACTCCACCACCGCATATGATTCCCCTCCTTCAATCCATTTCAGTTAAAGAGTTTTAGCATGCATAGTTTAAACTAAAACCTATATTAAAGTTATTATATCCTAAATTTTTACTTAAGCTATTTATCTATAGGAAACTTAAATTAGAATAGCCCAAGGATCTAATGTGCCTATTATGGACAGGAAGAAAATATCAATAAGTACTACTCGTGATTTATTCATGTTTGGCTCATTTAGAAATTGAGCTTGAAACGAATAAACAAGTTCAAATATAAAATTAACATCAATTGATAAATGAACTAAATTGAAAAATTTTTGTACTCGACTCTTTAATTCTAAACCATCTTGATTACAATTAATGATAAAAAATAGATCTATTTTATATATTTAATGTCACATTGTTATTTTATATGTTAATCTATTTTGTAAATAGGACGTATTTAAAAATAGATGGGAGTATTATATAATCATCGACAGAGTAACAGGTCTTGTAGTGAAATTTTGTTGTAAATGTTATGGTTGTTGATATAATATTCCAGGCTACTGTGTTGGGCTGATATGATGAATATTTTTAAAAATAACAAATTTTTATTGAATTATTTTAGATTTTAAAATTTATTTAAATCTTGTTGTATTTGATTAGATTTTTTTTAAGAATTCAATTTTGATTAAATAAGAAATACAAATCGAGTTCGATTTATTCATTTCGACAAAAGAATATGAAATTATTTTTACATCCACTAATAAACTTTATTCTTTTAGTAAAAGAATATTCTAAAAGTATTAATCTCTCATTACCCTCAACCGCATGAATTACAATTATAACATCAGAAAAGTTTATTTTCACTCTCACTTGTAGTTATTTTCACTCTTACAAGTCGGTAAACCTGCTCGTAGATAAAATTGGATTGGACTAAGTCAAAGTCCCTAAAACATAATGGCTTTTAAGTTTAGGCCAAAGTCTATCCTCATATAAATTTTAGTCCATTATTTAATTAAAGACTAAATTCATGCCTATGGATAAAGTCTAAATTTAGTCCATGGACTTATTATTATTCTAAATTGTTAAATTCTATAAATAACATACAGAATTATAAGAAAAAAAATTATATAAAATTATAAAAACAAATAAAAAGAATTTGTCATGTGGCACAATGTCCCCAATGGTAGTACTTGATGCGGATAGGTGAATCCCACGTATAAATAATAAGTTTATAACATAAGATGAAAGAGGCGAGATGCAAATTTAGAATGCCTATGGATATGAACAATTAAAAGAAGTTGTCACCAATCATTTTATTAGTGTGATTAGAACATCAAAATAAGGTTTATATAATTTAAAATTTGAGTTCAAGTGTTGATTACATGTGAGGAAAGTATTAACATCCTACGATGTCTATTTGTATAATGGTTACCTGTTTATCCTAATGTTATCTTTAATTTGAAATTGACTAGTTCATCATATAATTTATTTATTTACCCTCTTTTTTTTAAAAAAAATATTTATTTATTATTTTTTATATCTCATCTTGTTTTACATAATATCAAAAGTAATATATGACTTAAACAAGTATTGGTGATTGAAGAAACCATTGATTTTTAGGGCATACTAATGTGTTTACAACAATGACTATTGAGAGGTATTTAAAAAAATTATTTTCATAAAATTTCAATTTTGAAATCAAAAAATAAAAATATAGTATAAGGAAAATTCATTTCTCCTTTTGAAAAGAATACCACTTAATTAATGTCGAAACAATACTAATATTTTTTAATTTTATTTAGCTTTAGTATTTTTAAGGAAAGTTTGCTTGAAAAAACTTAAATAGTTTAATATAATTAACTTCAAATTCTACCAGCTTCATGGTCGAATTTAGGCAAAATAAATGTCTTGAGAATATTAAGAATTATTGCTATCACACTCTATTGGATACCTCAACTTTGCTCCATCATAGGCTTAATTTCATTTTCTATTTCTACGTGATATAGGCTGACAATAATATGTGAAGAAAAGTTGGATTGTAATGTATTACTAAAATTACAAGAGGTGTTCAATTTAACAATAATACAAAAGTTTAGTTGAAAAGGAATTTCTTACTTGAAATATTGCATAAATTTCATTAATTTGAAGTGTTATATTAATTTTATTAATTTAATTAATTTGTCAAACATCCTATTGATTAGGGTAGTAAACATCGAATTGCCTTATTATCTGTTAAGTTATAAATATCCTAGACAGATCAAATGTGGAGCAAACATACTTCAAGCATAATACTTTTTCACTTTATCTACATTGATAGGTTGTAGCAATTCCTCCCTATCCATCTTTGTAAGGACCAAAGCTCCTCTAGAGAAAGTCCTTTTCATGACGAAAGACCCTTCATAGTTGGGCATCCATTTACTATGACCATCCTTCTAAATTTGCAGTATCATTCTCAATACCAAATCCCCTTCCCCAAGATTCAATTAATCATAACGAGTTCAAACCCATTTTGCCTCTTCTAGTTGTGTCTCCATTAAAACCCTTAATGAAGGAATTTTAACCTCAATGGAAAACATTGTGTCCATACCATATAATAAAGAAAATAAGATGGCTCCCATAGAAGTGCAAAAAAAGGTTCGATAACCATGGGGAGCAAATAGAAGCACCTCATGCTAATCTTAGTATGTTGTTGAAACCTTTTGGATTATCCTTTTAAGATTTTTATTGGCTACTTCCATGGCTCCATTCATTTTGGGATGACCTAATACTAGATTGTGATGCTTTATCTTAAATTGTTCACACATGTTCTGTTATCATCTTATTATTGAAGTTTGTGGCATTATTAGTCACAATTCTTTATGGCAGGCCATAACGACATATCAAATACCTTTTTATAAATTTTTAAATGACATTTCTAGTCAAACTAGGATAGAAGGTAGCTTCAACCCACTTAGAGAAATTGTTAATGGCTACAAGGATGAATCAATGTCTATTTGAAGCACTTTTGGTTTAATTAGACCTATGACATCAAGGCTCCACATCAAGAATGGTCATGGCATAGATAAGACATTTAGTGACATAGGAAAAATTACAATTTGGTCAGCATAGGTTTGACATTTGTAACATTTCCTCCCATGATTGATATAATCACTTTCCATTGTCAACCAAAAATAACTTGCTCTCATAATTGTTCTAGCCATAACGTGCACATTTGAAAGTGTTGTACAAAAACCTTTATGTACTTCTTCAATAATCTTTTTTTATTATATCACATCAACACACCTTAGCAAAATAGTGTCGTGATTCCTTTTGTATAGTACATCTCCATTTAAAAAGAAGTCTATTGTCACTCCTTATAGTTCTCTTATCATTTGCCAAGGTCCCTTTTAGATATTCCTTATACATTATGTATTACTTGATATCGTGATACCAAGGCATTCTATCATGTTCTTTTTCAACACTTAAGCAATAAGCTTGCAAATCTTGTTTGCTTTGAACATAAAAGATAATGTTGCCAAAGAATGACCGATTTGATTATCCTCTCTCTTGAAGTATGATGGAAAGTAATTTCTCCAAAATGTTCTAACAACTTCATTATGTGTTTGTGATATGGAATTAACTTGGTATCTTGTGTTTCTTAATCTCCTCTCAATTGGTGGATTACAAGTGTATAATCTCCATACACCTGACTTCCAAATCTAACACAATTTGTATACCCATGGCACATGTCTCGTATTCAACCATATTATTTGTACAATCAAAGTATAGCTTGGTTATAAACAGGATAGTTTTCTCCTTAGAAGAAATTAAAATAACACCAGTACCATGCCCTAATGTATTGGAGGGTTTAGCAAACAACAACGTCCATTCTTCATTTTTGGGCGATTCATCCTAATTGAATAGTGTCATTATGTCTTCATCTAGAAATTCACATTATATAGAACCATATCTTCAACAAGCTAATTAGCCAAAAAATTAGCAAGTGCACTACCCTTTATTTCTTTTTGGGTGACATAAACTATATTATATTTAGAGAACAACACTTCCTATCAAGCAATTTTTCTCATTAAAGTAGACATCTAGAAAATATACCTGATTAGATCCATCTTTGATACTATCCATAGGGTATAACACAACATGTATTGTCTCAAACGATGAGTTGCCCATTCTAAGGTATAACAAGTACACTCCAAGTGAGAGTATTTAGACTCATTGCATGTGAACTTCTTACTCAAATAGTATATTACTTATTCTTTTTTTTTTCCTGATTCATCATGCTGCCCTAGTACACAGCCTATGGATTCTTTAACCATAGTTAAGTACATAATAAGGGGTTTACTTAGTGATGGTGGTACCAAGACTAAAGGATTCTACAAATACTACTTAATCTTTTTGAATGCTTCATAGCATTTATCATTTCATTCCATGGTTAGATTCTTATGCAAAAGATTAAACAATAGATCACAAGTAGCCATTAATTGGGATATGAATCTAGCAAATTCAACCTCCCTAAGAAACTTCAAACTTCTTTCTCCATGCATGGTATTTGTTGGGAAAATTAGATGAAAGGTATCAAGTATGCACAATGTAATTTTAAAATTTTTTCCAAACTCAAATCATGTTTACTAGTTAATTTATAAAGTAAGGTATAATTCAAATAAACTATAAAGTGATAATTTAAATTATACATTTTTTAGAGTTGTTCTTAGAATCCTTGATCTCTAAAATTGATTTTGATCTCCAAGCAATTCCACAAACAAGTGGTATGATCAATTCCTCTAGATTTTCTTTGAGCAACTCCTTCAAATTTGATCTCCAATACCAACACCAATCCACATGAACCAATTTGATTCCAAACCTCCACCAAGTTCCTGTAATAGGTGGAGTGGGAAAATTAACCACTCAACTTAAGAGGTGCTAGCTCTCCAAGGAGTCATGAATTCACTAGGGTAGGGTTGGTGTTTGAATGCAAAGAGGAGAAAAGAAATGAGATAACACAAAAAGAGTTAACACACAACATATGTGTTAGGGTTAAATTGGTGTGTTATTCATGTGTGTTAGGGTTAGCATCTCACTCTTTTAAATAGAAGACATTGGAGTATAAGAATAGGGAGCAAGCATAAGTGGCGTACAAGCTAGAGTTTCCTCTCACTTGTGTCGTCCACTTATTAAATGGATGGGCTGCATGACTAGTATAGCTCTCTTGGCCCAAGGACTTTGCACTCTTTGGTTGGGCCATAATGAGTCCAAACTCATCAACTTCATGTTCCTTCTTTTGTATCCAATAACCCAAAAAATTTTCTATGAGTCTAAACTTATAAACTCTTTTTTGTAATCATTCTCAAATTGTTTTAATTTATTGAAATAACTTTCTAAATAAGGAATCATTCTTCTACTTATGATTTTATTCAAAGTTAATATAGATATTTCTCAATGTTTAAATATTAACATTAAAAATTTACTACTATTTAATAATTATAATCTCTAATAGAATTATTAAATCATTAATTAATTAACACTTTTAATCATATTAGAACACACTTATTTAATCATTTTAAAATTTCAAGATGTTCACTAATTCAACTCTTGAATTCACAATATTTTGCATTCTAACTTTTGCTTTAACTTTAGATAAAAAAGGTTCCATTGTGTGTGACTGATAACACAATATTTGACACATCTATTTATCCTCATGCTTAACATTTTAAGATCTTAAATGCATAATTCCAACTATGTTAAAGTGTTTCTATCATTTGGTGTCAATTGGTTTATTAGAACAAATTTCTGCATTTTCGGCCAAATTGAGCAGTTTCTATAATTCTTCCATATCTTGAGCTAGACTTGTCCAATTGACTTGATTCTTATCTTTTAGGAAATATAAGAGGTTTCTCTACAACTTTTATGAAGACCTCCAAGGATGAATCATGCATTTGGTTACCTGAATTTTGAGGGGAAATTACTGCCAAAATTGTAGAATTCTATCACCTGGGCAGCCGACCTCTGCTCACTTAACAGACAATATTTGGAGATAGAGAGGTCCAAATGAAGTGAAACAAATCCCAATTGGAAGATAAGACATAAAGCTAAATATCTTATGCAGGCTTCTTGTGCTGAAAGAATCATTTTGGGCGTCAAAATTATGCTGCAACCCGGAGACAGAGTTGCTGCGAAAACTGGGCTGATGCAGCTGGTTTTTAAGGCCCAATTGACATCCAAATCAAGCCTATTTGCTCCAAC
>JANHAO010000651.1:0-38816 GCA_026873985.1 Saraca asoca | reverse complement strand
TCTTGTATCAAACATGGGAAACTTTTATTCCCACCTTACTTTCCCAGGAATAAAAAAATATAACTGATACCAAACACACTCTAATGATCTAAAGTAACGCTCAAATGTTTCATTAATTGACCCATTAGCCCCTTAAGTTTTCTTTTTTATTTTTTAACAACAGGAAAAAGAAACTACTCTCTAACAAACACTGCAGAAGCAAAATCTACCATTAACGGTGGCTGCACAGGTGCTTTAACCACCCCTAAAGTTTAGAAAATTTTAAAATCTTTCCTATATTTTTTTATTTTTTTAAAAAAATCATATTTAACCCCTCCAAAAATTTAAAACTTTTCATATAAATCCTTAATAATTTTTTTTTTGTCCCTGCATTTTTGTTCTAAATTCGTCCCTGGTGTGAGACAAACATAATCTAATCTCTTATGAATAAGGCTTCTTATGCAAGAATAGCACCATACTTGGCCAACAATAAGCACATCTTCAACCACACAAATTGCCTCCTGGGAATCTGATTCACATAAAAGATGCCCAAGTTATATCCAGACCCACGCTTATTGCATGTAATTCAGCCTGGATCTGAGATGTTGTATCCAATGATTAATATATTGTGTGTCCTAATACAAAACTTAAGTAAAACTACTACTTTTTATCGCAAAATGTTATCAAAAAAATGAAAATTGTTTACAAAAATAACAACAAAACGTATTGATAATCCATATTTATTCTATCAAATACATGTTAAAGTAAATTTATATAGATAATATTTTGCACATATATTTTATCCCCGAGCCAAATTTCTTGACTCCATCCTTATATAAGAATACATAACAGTATGAATTTTCTTGAGTAAATATCAAAGGACAACTGGCTGGATCAAAGAGATATTCAAGAAATATGCTGAGAAAACCTAGTTAAATGCTTTTCAGTTGAGAAAGATAGGATGTTACCGTCAAAACAGAGAGATTGGATGTTGTGCACAACTTGTCATTTTATTAAAACTTTAATTTTATTGTTTATTATATGTAATTATTTATAATTTAGTTATTAATTATTTCTCAAATATAGTTTTAAAATCTTAGTATAAATTTTTAAACAAATTGGCATGTCAACCCATTTAATTTTGAATCAATCATAACCTAAATTATTTATTATTCGTATTAAACGGATTGATCCGATTACAATCCAAATTCGTGTACCACATCAAATTATCGTGTCGTGTTAAAAATTATAATCCTTAGTAGTGATTGTTGTAGCTAAGGCTTGAAATGTGATTAGTGATTTTAATGAGGATGATGTTATGTTTTTATTATGCCATGCACTTACAATATTAATTTTCCATAAAATTCAGTTCTGATATATGTTTTTAGAATTTAACTTATTGACTTACCTAATTTACAATTCTTTGCATATTGTAATTTAACAACATTTCTATTTTTTTTAAAAAAAATATTTTTATTTTTTTTTTCTATGTGAATATGTTTTTATTTAATTTAATTTAAGAAAAATTATATTCATTTCAATTAGTCAAGGAAACATTAGCTTTTATTTTCGCGTTCAACCTCATTCTCCAAAATAATTATAAAATGGAAGCACATTTCCTTCAAAAATCCATTTTCATTTGGGTTCTTCAACAGGACTCCACTCTATTAAAAGCCCAATAAAAATGGTTTCTTAGTGGGCTTTGTCGAACAATAGTTCTGACCCAAAAAAATGAACAATAGTTACGGTTGTTCCAATAACAGCAGATTAAAAGCCCAATAAAAAAGGTTTCTCAGTGGCCTGTATTGCAACCTTGAAACCCTAGCTCAGTAGCCATTCTGTGTTCATCCCTTCTCTGCCAAATTCGCAGAACGTCACAAGCAGGTTTGAAATCTCTTCTTCGCAAGCTACATTTAGCTTTTTTTCCTTTGAATCTTTCTCTGGGATTCTGATTTATGAATGCAAAGTTGTGGCAATAGTAACGCTTTATGTGATACTATGAATCCACAGAGATTTACTTTCTTCATAGTCATAGCATTGATTTTATCTTCCCTTCTGTTTTGGTTAAAGACCGACCTGAGTTTTGAATGAGTATAGTTTCTAGGCTTAAATTTGACATGGCTTTTGGAAATGCAAGTTGTTTGCGGTTGGGGTTACTCTGATTCTTGTTTCTTTTGATTATTAGGGTAGAGATTCATGTTATTTAGTTGAAACTTAAGTCAGATTTTATGTAATTTATTCTTTTTAATTGCTAATTTCCAACAATTTTTAGCTTTGCTGGTTTCTTATCTAGGTATGGCAATGGTGTACTTTGTTACAATTTTAATTTGGTGTTAAAGCAATTTATTTCCCAGTTAATTTTATATCTAAAAAGATGGATTCAGGATATTTATGTAACTTGATTTGAAACTTCTTATTATATATATTGGTATTCTTTTCCTTTGTTTTCCTGTATGTTATATTTATTTGGGGGGAATAAGAATTTATGGTCCATTTGGTTATGTCAGAGGCAAAATGGCTGTTCCTTTGCTAAGCAAGAAGATTGTGAAGAAACGTGTCAAGAAGTTTAAGAGGCCCCAAAGTGACAGGAAAATTTCTGTTAAGGTATGTATGCCTTTTGAGATTATTTTTCACGAGGCTTCCTGGATCATTGCTTATTTGTGTATATTCAAAGTAGTGGTGTGTGCTTTACCTTCAACACTTGGGATGGAACCTAAATTGTGGGATTTGGTTTTGCTTCATGTGAATGTTTAAACCTTCAATGCCTACATGAAGCACGAGTAGAATAACAATTTTGCTCCATAACATAAGATCCTTATTAACTTTTTTTTTCTGTTGAACTTTTAATATATGACAATCATCTCACTGTTGATGGCTATTATTACACCTTTGTTTTGAAAATGCAATGATGAGCCTGACTATGTGATTAGCTATGATTGTGAGGAAAATCATGAATTATTTCTTGTTTGTTAGTGCTGTATTTTTAACATGAAGAAGTCTGGCAAATTTGACAACTTGTTTGTGCATTAATTTCAATATGCTTCTGGGTAAACAGACTGTTAACTTCTCATCAATTTGCCTTTATAGGAATTTTCCATGAGCTTCAAAATTTAGGTAGTTAGGATTTAGGATTTAAATGCTGTATTAGATTCAGTAATGTTGCATTTCAAGTAGATTCTGTATCTCTCCTTTTTTTGTCCATGCTAAGTAAGCAATAAGCATCAAGGGCAGCACATTCTAAGTATTCATGAATCATGATATAATAATGACTTTAGCCAACAGCTGGGTCACTGTATAATTTAGCTTGTTATAATATGTTTGAGATAGATTCTTCTTTTTACCTTTCATTTTTTTTTTCTATTCATTTCATAACATCTTGGTGGATAGCTCAAACATATACCATGGCTCAGCGTGTGCTTGATGCTTGTTGAATGGTGTTTTGTAATTTGTACTGTTATCTTCTGGGCTTGTTATGACTGTTTCATTTTAGGTGTATATGTTGGCTGAATCATCATAGAATATTTGGCTTCTTAACATTGAATATAGATCATTTTATCTTGATTTTGGCGTGCAGACCAATTGGAGGAGGCCAAAGGGTATTGATTCCCGTGTAAGGAGAAAGTTTAAAGGATGTACTCTTATGCCAAATATTGGTTATGGTTCAGACAAAAAGACTCGCCACTATCTGCCAAATGGATTTAAGAAATTTGTTGTGCACAATGTCAAGGAGCTGGAACTTCTGATGATGCACAACAGGTAACTGTTTCTAGTGCATGTTGATTCTCATTTTTTTTCTTTTGTTGCTATAATCTCTTTCTATGCTTATTTACTCTGATAAATTATCAGGACTTACTGTGCTGAGATAGCACACAATGTTTCAACCCGGAAAAGAAAGGAAATTGTTGAGCGTGCAGCACAATTGGATGTCGTTGTTACCAACAGACTTGCTAGGTTGCGCAGTCAGGAGGACGAGTGATTGCTGGTGCTATATAGTAATTATTTTGCTGTTATCGTTATCTTCTAGGGTATTTGAGAATTTTGTAGGAAACCATTTTCAGAATGACCAAAGTAATGGATTATTCTCTGCTTGGATTTAAAAGATTTTAGACCTGAGTTAAATTGATTTCGCACATTTGAATTATTAGTCCATCTTGTACTTGTATTTCCTCATCTTCCTGTTAGGTTGTGATCCTCTGAAGTTTTTATGGTTTCTGGTTACAATAAGGTTTAATTCACATCCAAAAATGGATATGGGAGTATTACATCCACTAATAGAGGAGGGTGTGAGCTCTATAGTGTGGTCCAATTTCTTTGTGGGAGATAGCATGACTGCTCAAGTGTGAAAATTCTGTGGGTCTTGCATAAAATTTGCAAGATTGAATGACTTTCTCTTGGACCAAAATTGAAGGGAGTAACGCAAGTCTATTAACTAAATTATTGAAGTCAAACCAAAGATTGTATGAATATTAAGCACTGCCGCGCTTATTTTGATTAGCTGAAAATAGGGGTGATCACAAAGTCATCAACCATTTCTAATCGACAGATTAAACTCAAAAAGAGTGGTTTAATTGTGTACAGTCAGCTTGCAACAGATGACTTTTAAAGGAAATTTTTTGGTCTCGATTAAGGACGGTTTAAGAATCTTTAGTTAATCCTAATTGAATCAGACCAATATAGTGAGAGTCACTACATTGTTTTACTTATCTCCCGACACCAAATCAATAGTTTCTTGGGTTTTTTCAAATCCAACATGGATCACTCTCCTCTCTTCATCCTATTTCCGAACCCTACTTGAGTATCCACTTTAAACTCTTGCCTCTTCACCCTTCATCTACAAATGTAATTTTCTACATATTCTACAAATCTCGAACAACTCTTCCTTTAACCTGAAATTTTACCTTGAAACTTCGTTCATACCTTAATTTGGTTTGAGAAGGTGGCACTAATATTCTCGAACGTACATTTGAATACTTAGGTTTCAAATATGAAGGAGAAAACACCTCTAATCTAAGTTCCCAACCCCACAACCGAATGAGATAGCTTTCAACCGATTGAACTCGAAGTTCACGGTTAAGATCGATTGAGAGGTTCCCTTTAGTCAGAGTTGGGTGGAAAATTGGGACAAATATTTTTAGACGGTCAAGTTAAAAAATCGGGGTCAACACGTCCACCCTTAGTTGAAAATAATGGTATGGATGAGAGGGAAATAATAAAAGAAACGGCCTTCCCACATGTTAAACGCATTTTTGTAAACCAACTGCTTTGACGATTTTTTTTCCAAAGATCAAACCAATGTTCAAATCGGATAATCAAATCAATAAATATATTTTTATATTTATGAATATATATGATAAAAAAGTTTAACATATATTATATATAAATTTTTTTATGTCATTAAAAATAGACTAATAGTGTGGAATTTAAATAAGTTATAAGATGCTCTAAATTTATTTATTTAAACCTCCATATTATAATGATGTAAAGTTAAATATATTTTTACTATTATTAATTATAATAACATATATAATATAATATAAATCCAATCAATAGACATTTTGAAATAAGTGATGTTATATATATGTAATATGCATTTTGTTTATATACAAGTAATTATAGAAGATAAATCTTGATCATATCAATTTTTTTTATAGTATGTATTTATAAAATCATATATATATAATATGTATGATGATAATAAATAATGTAATATTTATACAATAATTATGCAATATATATATAAAACGTTAATATATGTTAATATTATATATAAAATTTACACCTTTCCTGACGAAGAGAATTAGTTGGCACAGTGGTGTCCATTACTGCTGCCTTTTGTCCTTTTCATTTTATATTCTAAACCTTATTGGTGACCCCAAAAAAAAAAAAATCGCCTCCTTATTTATTATTACACCAAAGAGGGATGTATATAAAAACACCTATTAGTTAAAGAATGGAGAAATTCACCTCCTTACTCTTTTATTATATGAAATATACTTTAAATAAGAATATGTTTAAATATTTTTACATATTTGTTTATAAATTTATTATGCTTTATATGTTTGATTATTATAGAAGGATAATGGCATTTTGAAGGAGTGTCAATTTCAGATGAAGTCCTATTAAAATTTAGAATGATTTATGATTTTATTTAAATTTAAATCATTATCTATTTGTTTAGATTATTTAATGATTGAGGGTGAACACTGAACAAGTAATTTGCTTTTATATTTTTATGATTCTATGAAATTTCCTATGGGATTCATTGCCATAAAACAAATTCTGTCCCATTTTGGGCATAGCATGGGGACGAAGAAGAATTTCCCCACATTTGCCGGACGGGAGGGGATCCTTTTAATTTTTTGCGTCCTCTCAAGGTTAAGCAACACTCAGTGGCATGATTAACATAAATTTTTCAGAGACTCCATATATTTCAAAGATTTATCTTTCAATTAATATATTTTAAAGAAAAAAAATTATAGTTACATTTAACCCTTACAAACTATTAATTATTACAATTAATTTCTTTCGATTTTGAATAAGTAATAAATTATATTTATGTTAAAAAAAATTTTCATAATTTTGAGAGAAATCTAAACATCATGTTATATTAACATAAAGATAAAAATGCAATAAACGTGATAATTTATTTTTCTATTTACACTGAACAAACAAACAATGTCAAATGATTAAAATATTCCTAAACAGGAAAAAATAGAAAAAAAAATAATAGATAGATCACATTGCTCCCAAATATGAGCCAAAAGATCCTTACATTATGCTTGATTTTTTTTTTATAAATTTTTTGTAAAATGAAACATATTTACTCTCTCAAATCATTTATAAGATAAAAATTGAATATTAAATATAATTATCCTAAAATTAAAATGATTAATTACAAAAACTAATGATTTGTGAGAGTTAAATGCACCTACTCAAAGTTGAGGAGGATAATTTGCATATTCCCCATTTTAAATTGAAACAAAGGTATTTATGCATATAGTTTCCTTTGTTTCTTATATCCCAAATCAATGTGGCACATGAAATTTTTAATTTTTTTATTCTGAAAATTATAATATATTTCGAATGAGGAAAAGGCATGTTACAATTTACCAACTTGAATTTTTTAAAAGAACCTACGGCATGTGATGAAATTTTCGTTTGACATACTTTACTAATCACTTAATGAAAAATAAATGATGATTATGATTTGATTTGTATACTTAATCCAAACTTGATAAAGTATGGAAAGGTTGATTTGTAAATTTTTTTTAAACTTTGATTAATAGAATTATAATTTTTTATATTTTTGTTACATATAAAATTTACATAAAAATGTATGAATTATAGCTATTGTAAAAGGAGGCCTCCCTCCATCTTTTGAAGACTTTTTTAACCATCCTTTCACTCATCTCTTTCCCATTAAATCATTTGGCTTTCTCCTCAAGATATCTCACACACCAAAAACTCAGAAATTATAACTAAACTTATATATTATGCATATTTAATTAGAAATTAAGTATATTAGAGATGATATGGTAGAATAATTTAACTTTTTCTTAATATTAATTTTGTAAGATTTCCTATAGGTCTGTCACCATATATAAAGTTCACCATTGTTAGTGTATTGTTTGATACGTAAGAGGAGGACTAGTCAGCTAGCACTATAGGGTCGTTTTCTTTCCAATGATCATTTTTCTGGTGACAACCATTTTAGCCACCGGTATTGGAAGATATTTGTCTTCGTTGAATGAGTCGCAGCAAATGGAGTCAAAATAAATATGATTTTCTTCAACAATTGTTTTGACTTAGAAAATTGGAAATAAATTCCATCCAACAAAATCTTAGCCACACGTGCGTGGCTCTTTGCTTGATCAGTGTTATTTGCTTTGCATTCATTTCGACTTTGAGAATGAGATCAGACCATTAGATCAAATGCCTTTTTGACTATCCAGCAGCAAGGGATAAAGACAACCATCGATGGAGCAATAGAGAAGAAATTCAAGCCTTAATTAATGCAATTTTTGTTTGTATTTTGAAGGAAAAAATACATTGTGATTTTAGTCCTCATTTATTTTGTCAAAAAAAAATATTTTTTTATAATTTATTAGTTTTTGTAAGGGTAGAAATTATTTACTCATTAGACCTACACACGTAAAAACTTAAGAGTAAAGAAATTATTAACAATTGATTGAAATTATTTATCTAAAAAACTTGAACAGATGAATGGAAAAAAAAATATGAATGATTAAATGGATATTTATCATAATTATTTGACTTAATAATTGATTGAAATCGTTTATTTAGAAAACTTAAACAATGGATGGAAAGAAAGGAAAATATGAATGATTAAATGGATATTTATCATAATTATTTGACTTAATAATTGATTGAAATCATTTATTTAGAAAACTTAAACAATGGACGGAAAGAAAGGAAAATATAAATGATTAAATGGGTATTTAACATGATTATTTGACTTAATAATTGATTGAAATAGTTTTTCTAGAAAATTTAACAGTTGATTGAAATCATTTATCTAGAAAACCTGAGCGGAAAGATGGAAAGAAAGGTAAATATAAATAATTAAATAGATATTTACCATGATTATTTGACTTAATAATTGATTGAAATCATTTATCTAGAAAACTTAACAATTAATTAAAATCATTTATCTAAAACACTTGAATAGATGGATGAAAAGAAAGGTAAATATAAATGATTAAATGGATATTTATCATGATTATCGGACTTAAAAATTGATTGAAATCATTTGTCTGCAAAATTTGAACAAATAGATGGCAAGAAAGGTAAATATGAATAATGAAATGGGTATTTACCATAATTGTCACGGTCAACTGTCTAAGTTTATGTCACAAGGGTAATTGCTGACTTGCAAGTTTCCACGAGTTTTACTTTTGGTGCGATGGATTTTTATTGCGTCAGCAGTGATGTAGCTAAAATCGTTCGCTACATCTTTGTTTGCATACAAGCCGATGTAATCTAAATCTTTCTCGTTAGTAAGAAACTGGTCCCGGATTATCCACGTGTTATAAACTTAGATGGACTTCACCGTATTGTCATATGGCTAACCGCATACATATCCTATCTCCCCCTGCTTGAATTTTCATGCAGCAAGAATGGAAAACGGCTCCTATAAGTACTCCCCGACGAGGAACCACAGCTTAAATAACTTACCGAGTTTACTGGCAACTTTACCGGTTCTCTCCTGCTAGCCGGTCATCACCACCACCATGAACAACGGCAAAAGCAACCAACGCCGCCACAATCACTGCCACCACCATTATCATGAACCGACATTTCCAGCGTTAGATTTCGAAAGCTTAAAAGTTATCTCCGCCGTGGGCCGCGGAGCCAAGGGCGTGGTTTTCCATTGTCAAAACGACGCGTTTAAAGAGCATCTCGCTCTCAAAGTGGTTTCGAAAGCTTTGATTTATAAGAAGGCGAATGCACTTGTCAAGAGTGATGGAAGCGAGCGGAGGAGGGTTTCGTTCGAACAACGCGTGCTACGTCGTTTCGATCATCCTCTTTTGCCTAGATTGCGAGGGGTTATGGAAACTCAGCAAATTATTGGATACGCAATCGATTACTGTTCTGGTGGGAATCTCCATTCCCTCAGAAAAAAGCAGACTGAGAAAACGTTTTCCGAAGATGTTATAAGGTATTATATTTTCTGTCAATGAATGTCCAGTTTTCCTGTTTTAATCCAAAAAGAAGTATTTTTCCTTTTTCTTTTTTCTGCTATCCAATCGAACAGATTTGATTTTGATGGTTTTTTTTTTTCTGTGAAAATCTTATGCAACGGAATGGGTCTTCTTTCTCTGTTTATTCGCTTAGAATGGCTGTGAAGATCAAAACAAAAAGGAAAAAGTCAAATGATTTTCCCATTGTTTTGTTAGCAACCAAAGAGCATAATTGCATTATATTACGATTTTTTTCTGTAGGTTTTATGCTGCGGAATTGGTTCTTGCATTGGAGTATTTGCACAATCTGGGAATAGTCTACAGAGATTTGAAGCCAGAAAACGTAATGATCCAAGCAACTGGACACATCATGCTCGTCGATTTCGATCTCTCCACCAAGCTCCACGGCAAAACGCCGCCGTTTCCGAGTCGCAACTCGTCACAGAGTACTCACGCGGTCAAATGCCAAAAATACCGAGACCGAGGGCTCTTTCGGTTCAATTCTTGGCTTTTCTGTAGTTCAAGCATCTCTCCGTGCTGCTCGGAGATTAACGCGTCTCCACCTCAGTCTAAGTCTGACTCGGTTGAAAAGTCCAACTCGTTCGTCGGAACGGAGGAGTACGTTTCACCGGAGGTAATTACGGGAAAAGGCCACGATTTCGGTGTAGATTGGTGGGCCCTTGGTGTTCTTCTATACGAGATGCTGTATGGAACGACGCCGTTTAAGGGAATAAACCGGAAGGAAACTTTTTACCGAATTCTAAGCAAGCCTCCTTCTCTCACGGGAGAGAAAACGCCGTTACGGGATTTGATAGGAAAGTTGCTGGAGAAGGACCCGAAGAAGAGGATCAGCGTGGAAGAAATCAAGGGTCATGATTACTTCAAAGGAGTCCAGTGGGACACGGTGTTGAAGATCCAACGGCCGCCGTTTATTCCTGAGAATGAGATCGATGAGAATACCAACGGGCTCAGTGAGAAAGATGTGGAGCTGTTTGTCCATAAGATATTTTTTGGGAAGAATGACAGAGGAGAGGAGAAAAAGAATGGAGAAGAAAATAATAATAATAATAATAATAAAAATGATAATAACAACAATAGTAGGAGGCAATGGGTTGAGGGGTTGAATCCCAATAATCCCACTGATCAAACTGAGGATTTTTTGGTTTTTTGAAATTATTCTATTGAGAAGATATAAGCCATTTTTTGGATGTTTCTGGAGCTTATCAACGAATTTGACCAGTTCTGTGTTCATGGATTCAAAGGGAACATGTGACATCAAATTTCATGAAATAATTAAGAAATTCCTTTTATTACTATTGAGTTTGTCTTTTTTTTTTTTTTGAAAAAGTGAAAATACGGCGATCAAATATGTATAATAATTATAGTGATTCAAATTCTTAATAATTAATATAAGTTTAATAATGGATTATATAATTTTTAAAAAAATTAATTAATTATTCATATAATTGACTATGCAACTTTTTGAAATTCATTTTCAATACTTGTGAGGGATGATTTAGTGTATTCCGTATCATATAAATTGAACATGGTTAAAGAGGTTTTAAGAGTGGGAAATTTGAGTCGTTATATTTATAATATCCTAAAGAAAGATACAATCTTTCGGATGGTGTTGATTCATAAAGCATAATAGAAAACACTGCTAAGCACAGACTATTGGAAATGTCTGATCATGGTTATGAATTTGGACAAAAAAATACATGTAGATCGGTATGAATAAGTAAAATCGATAAAATGTAATCAAATTGGTGAATGGAACTAATTTGTTGAAATTTGATTTTTTTTGGGAAAAAAATTGACAATTATTGAGGTCCAATATTTTCATAATTTTACATTGATTGAATTTATGTTATTTTCTAAAATTATTTCTAACCTAAATTGTTGTTATATTACTTATGTTTTGTTACATTTCTAGTAATGTCATTAACTTATATTTATTATATTTTTATTTTCATCTTGAGGTAAGACACTATAGATATATAATATTAATATATATGTATACAATTTATATTTTTTAATTTAAAATTAGTTCAACCAATGAAACAGTAAACCGATAAAATGATGTTATGTCTGATTCAATGATCAATTTAATTTCAAAAATTATGTTTAATAAGAAAAAATCAATTATCAATTTTATTACTTGTAAATTAATTGTGCGAAATTTACGTAGATTATCCATTATATGATTGAAGTATAGAAGTATTACTGATGTGAGTGAACATTATAGTTCATGCATTACTTCTTTGAAAAATTTGGTAGCAAAAGATCAAAGAAGAAAGTAGGTCATTATTCAGTGCTCATCACGGTTTTTGTTCCTTTTCTTGTATCGTGTTGTTTTTCTATACAAAGAGTTCAAATCTGGCTTTGTCCATGCCGTTGGTTGGAGTAGAAGTTGGCTCTTTTCTGACTTTGTGCAAGTGCTTGAATAATAATAATAATAATAATAATAATAATAATAATAATAATAATAATAATAATAAAAGTTAAATTATTCTTCAACTTCTTATAATTTCATTCGATCTTTAATTAGATTATCATAGTTTAAAATTTTTGAACTGAATTTTTATACTTATTTTATATTTTTAATTGGATATTTCTTATAATTTTTTTTTTAAGATTTTGTTAACAATGGACACATTTGAACATCACTCTTTTAATATAATTTAACGATTATTAATGTAAAACTTTCATATAATTTCTATTTGTATTTAAGTGATAAATAACTTAGATAAAATTAGAATATTTTGTAAAATTATTTTATTTTTAGAGAAAAATGATAACTCTCTTATTTCTCACTTTATAAACTACTAATAAATTATTATTTATGTGATCTAATTACTAATATATCTAACAAAAAAATGAAAGTAAATATTCAATTAGAAATAAAAAATAAATATAAGAATCAAATTCTAAACTTTTAAATCATAAGGATCAAATTAGAAATTGAGCAAACTATAGAAAATAAAAGAGTAATATAACCGTATTCTTATTATTTTTTCGTGTTATCCATAACTTTAATCTTAATAGTATCATTTATACATTTGGGCCTCATTTGACATGTCTTATAGGATAAATTCCAATAGTATAAAGATGATAAAGTAATAGAATAGAATAAAATGTGCATAGTATAAGTTCTTATGCTATATAATATTTAACAGGTCATTATATAGTATATATAATTGTATCTTATATATTTCTTATTTATAATAGAAGATAATATCTATAATATTAAAATTTTAATTCAAATAAAATTATTTTTATATGATGGTGTCATAATGATGGTGAAGGGAAAAGTGTTAATAGCAAATGATAATAATAAGTGGTAAAAAGTGATGATGAAGAAGTAGTGAAGGGCAAAGCACTAGCGGCAGAAGGGAGGTAATGGTAGCGTATGGTCATTGTTGTGGTTAGTGATGTTTGATGGTGGTGTGGTGGTAACAATTGTTAGTAATATTAGTGATGGGAATAGTTGTTAACGATGAGATTGTAATGGTTGGCGACAACCGCTGCCACCACCACCATATTAGCAATAGTAATAATGGCCATCATGGTGATGGTGACCACCACATTGATGACAATAATAATAATAATGATGGCAGATGATAATGTATAGTGAAAGAATTGATGGTGCAAGTTTGTTTTTATTTTTTAATATAAATTTTATGCATTGAATCTTATACTTCACCCTAAAGTATGGCATTTTATGTACACAAGAAAGATCATGTAAGGTTATACTATATAATTTACGGGCTAAACATATCATGATAAGCTTAATTATATAGCTTATCTTATACTATCAATTCTTATATAATACT
The DNA here is from genome assembly GCA_026873985.1 of Saraca asoca. Classification (NCBI taxonomy): domain Eukaryota; kingdom Viridiplantae; phylum Streptophyta; class Magnoliopsida; order Fabales; family Fabaceae; genus Saraca; species Saraca asoca. The sequence continues at coordinate 25,303 of JANHAO010000651.1, read as the reverse complement.
TGAGATTAAATTTGGATTGGTTGAATATTCATGTTGCTAATAAAACATAGGGTCAAAATATAATTTTTATCCTCTAATTTTTTTTTTCAAATTTCAATTTTATCTTTTAACTTTTAAATTTAGCTCATAATTTGTAAATTATGTCATTATCCAAACAAAAAAATTCTACATGAACAAACCAGTTATTGACCATATTAGCACAAGGTGTTGATTGGATTAAAACTTTGCTTTCATAAGTTTTTTCACTCACAAAATTAAAAGCTCCAAATTTTTCATTTTTTCACAAGAGTTAGGATGCAAAGAATTTTTAAACCTTGTTTGTAACTTCTGCTATCAAAGTTGAGTATTGTTTATCGGGTGAGAAAATCACGATTCTATACTAATGTAGGATAAGGATGGTGATAAATTTAACTTTTTTTTTTTTAGTAAAACAACTTAAAAGAATTAACTTTTAATTCAATCAATAGCATGTCCTAATCCTATGTAGGAACTTGTTAGTACATGGATATTTTTTTACTTAAGAAACCATTTAAGTTAAAAAAAATGTATAACATGGTGTTAATTTTAAGAGTTAGATAATATAATTAATTTGAATAAAAGTTATAAGGTAAAGTTGAAGCTCGAGTGAAAATTAGAGTGTTAAAAATATATCTTATCCAAAAATAGATAGAAATTTCATTAAGTTTTGTTTAGTGCTTGTTATCCCAATAATTTCAGGAATATATGCTTTTGTTTTCCTTTTATAATTATGAGGCTGTTTGGTTTAACAAGTGGAAATAGAAATGAAATGAAATCAAATAAATGGGTTAAGGGAATGGAAACTGCTACTTTTGGATTGTTTGGTTCAATTGAGGAATGAAATTACACTATTTATGATTCCATTTTTTACTGTTTGGCTTGGTTAGAGAATGAAATTTCATTGTTTATTATATTAATAACTAAAATTTGTGATAAAATTTTAAAAATTATAACAAAATTTTTAAAAATCATAATAAAATTTTAGAAATCATAATAAATTTTTTTAAAAATTAGAATAAGATTATAATAATTCAACCATCCATAAATACAAGAGAATATATATATATATATATATCATGATCAATTTTCTATAAAATGTGATGCCAATTATATAAAATTGCTAGTAAATACCATTTAAACAAGTAAAAATTTTAACATCTGCAAGTAACACGTACAATAATGACCAATTAACCAAATTAAGCACATATCCATTAACCAAAACAACTAAAATAGTCTACCATCCAAAATTAAGCACGTAATATTTTTACTAATATCCTAAATTAAAACAATCATCCAACAAAATAATGTATCATATATCTAGTGACCACTAGAACTAAATCTTCTTAAAAAAACCTAACACATATTGCTTCCTCAAATTAGGTAAAGCTTGATAGACCACTCAAAATTTGTGTTCTTTTGCCATGAGAATGGTAGCCACTTCTAAAGTTTCAAAAAGAGAAACACTTTCTCATTTCATCACCTCCTCCAACACCTTGTTGATTTTATCATCTAGGTTTCACTCCTTTTCTTTTGCACATAACCATACATTTGTCATGTTAGCAAGGTGCATATTCGTATCCTTAAAAATAATGCCAAAGTTCTTAGAAATAGATTGACGAGTAAAAGCCAAATCCATACTATCATCCATTTTCCTTTTTTCCCATCCCTTTAGAGTCTTTTACTTATTTGCGTTTTTTATAGAGGTTCAAGAACATATTCTTTCTTCATAAATTGAGTCATAGATCGAGTCCCAAAATTAGTTTCACCACCATCATCATTATCATCACCGTCTACAATCATTGGTTCATTTGCCATCTCAATTTTTATATTCTTTACAATATCAACAAATGTTTCACTAGCTTTTCCAGTTGCTTTTTCTTTTCCATAAATTTCAATAAGTATGCCAAAGTGAGGAAATAACACACCATATAATCCTTTTGCTTTCTTATGATTCTATTATAAAACTAAAAAAAAAAATTGTATAAAGTATACACAATATTAACTTATGAAAAATGTTATAAGAAAAGGAGAAAGAATAGAAATTACCTTCACTTATTCATCATTGTTAAAAGGGAGAGAGAGACAAAGAGAAAGAGAGAGAAAATATTATGAAATCATGCTCAATGATAAGCCAGCCATATGTATTTATATTGAAGATATATATATGAAATAGAGTCCTGATAGGCCTATGATTTATTAACCTATCTAGACTTATCACTTATCATACATAGGCTTATCACTTTAACTAACTTATTTACTAACACTCCCCCTCAAGTTGGAGCATAGATATCAAACATGCCCAACTTGTTACAAATATCAGTAACCTATTTTCCTGAAAATGCCTTAGTAAATAAGTCAGCAAGTTGATCTCCAATTCTAATATACCTAAAATTAATTACTCCTTCTTGGAGTTTTTGCCTAACAAAATGACAATCAACCTCTATATGCTTTGTTCACTCATGAAAAGTTGGATTTGTAGCAATATGAGTGGCAGCCTGATTATCACACCATAACTGCATAGCTCTAAAAGACTTAATCCTGAGTTGATGAAGAAGATAAGAAATCCACACAAACTTAGATGTAACATGAGCCATAGCCCGATATTTAGATTCTACACTTGACCGAGATACAATAACTTATTTTTTACTTTTCCAAGACACAAGATTTCCATCAACAAACATACAATATCTTAAAGTAGATCTTCAATCCATAGGACATCTTACCCAGTTTGCATCAGAAAAGCCTTCTACTCTACAAAGGCCATGATTTTTGTATAAAATTCCACACCCAAGTGCCTTTTTCAAATATTTTAATATGTGAATAATTGCATCCCAATGAGAGGTTCTTGAAGAATTCATGAACTAGCTGAGGAACTTTTTCAACAAGTACGAATAACACACCAAATTCATATTCCCTACTAAAAATCTTCTTCGTCAAAAGACAATAACTAGGAAAAAAGAAAATGCCGCAATTATAAGTACATGTTAATTGGCTAATAGAAAGTAAATTGAATAGGAATTTGGGAAGATATAAAATATTAGATAAAGAAATATTAGGTGTGACTTTAACTGTACCACTTTCAATAACATAAGTAGTAGACCCATTAGCTAAAGTAACATGAGATACAGAGGAGTTGTGAAAAAAAGACAAGGTACTTATATTACCACATCATATAATCAGTAGCACTTGAATCAATAACACATCTATTATTGGAACTTGAGAGACATGCAGTAGGATTACTTGTCTGAACCATAGTAACAGAGGACCGGATGGGTGATGATTGCTGAAAGGCTTGGAGTTGAAGATATCGAGCATACTCTTCTTCATATATGATTATTCTATGAGTAGGCTCAAACTCTGGCGTAGGAGTACTAGTTAAAGTATGTACAAATTGAAGTGGTGTATTTTTTAACTTAGGACAATTTCTATTTATATGACCAAGTTTTTTGCAATAATAATAGATGTAGGAATTATTAGAATCACGCATCCTTCCTTTTCCTCCTCTACTACTATCACGACCCCCTTTAGTACTAGATCTAATCAAGGCAAATGACTCATTAGGGGTTGTAGATTGAGAAGGTACATCTCTGACATTTCAAAGAACATGATAAAACATATTTACTTGTGTAAGTGGTTCAAAACTAGTTAGGATTTGTTAACAGATAGTGTTAAGTTCAGGGGATAGAGCCATTAGAAAACATAGAGCTCCTAATTATTTCCTGTTGAGTCCGCATTGCCTCAATATCCGTAGTGATAAGAATAAAAGCATTCTATTGTTCAAAGAGAAGATTAACATTAGAATATATTTATGAAATATTTTTACCTTTTCCATCAAGCTGAAATAATGATATGTGTAAGTTGTATATCTAATGTAGATTATCTTTTTCTGAGTACAATCTTAAGGAAAGTCCATAAATCCTTGATTATTTTGCAATGAACAGTATTATCCTCAACTTTAGTTGCTAAGGTATTACATAAAAGGCCAAACAAACATTGATCTTCGACCATTCATTTAACTTTAGTACTGCTTATAGGAGGATTCGAAGGAAGATGATATGCCTTTTCAATCCCCTCAAAGAAGTATTTAACAACTCTTCTTCAAGCAAGATATTGTCAGCCTTTTGCATCTAACTTTTGATCAGTAATTCTAGTTGATGTTAGGATCAGATCTGAAAAGAGGGTTATGCATTTTAAATTTTCTTCATCCCCAGAGGTTGGATTTTTATTTTTGGTACTCAAATCAGAAGTGGGGTTAGCCATCACAGATTATTCAACCAAAAAATTAGAAAAAAATAGCACCAAAATTAAAAAAAGAAAAAAGAAAGAAAAACTATAGCAAAACTTTCCAAACTAAAGCTCTGACTATACAGGGAGGTGTGTTGGCTATCGGAGAAGCTGTAGGAAAAAGCGTGTCATCGAAAAGTTCCTCACACACTGCTGGAGTTCTCTGTGCATGATCCTCATGCTCTACTTAGAACTAAGTGCATATGTTACATGTGCTGCTTAAGGAGGTCCATCGGCTATCGATCTACTGCTCTATCAACTCAGATATATTTTTCTCTTCCTCATACACTTTGAAACCCTTTGGACAGATCTAAACTCCTATGCATGTGCATCTATATAAATCCAATTTTTCACCAAAATTGATAACTACCAATTGCCATAGATACTATATCCAAACACTAGATACTTATTGCAAAACATACAATCTAAAAATTACAGCCAGACCAAAACCATCATGATTCACAACATTAAAAGAAGAAAAAAGGAGAAGAAGGAAGAGAAATGATGAGCTTTGTTTGGTTAGGTTAGGAAGTGAGAAAATATCTAGGATTTAAAAGGTTCTAATACCATATTAAGAGGGAGAGAGGGAGAGAAGATATTATGAAGTCGTGCTCAATAATGAGCCAAGCATATATATATTTATATTAGGAAGTGAGAAAATATCTAGGATTTAAAGGATTCTAATACCATGTTAAGCATGTACTACGTCGTGCTCAATAAAGTTGAGTTGGGCAAGTTAGTACTGAATTTAGGTTTGATTAGCTCTAGTTTGGCTATTTTGGCTTATTTGTTGCTATTTTGGTGCTATCATGCTATCTAGACTTTTTTTGGGTGAATTTTGGCACTCTTTGATGCAATTTCTATTGGCTTGCTTATGGGTTGTGAAGTTTTGAATGATTTAAGTATCGAGTTATGTGTTTTTTTTGTTGCTTTAGTTGCAAACTTGCAATTCTGATTGAAGTTGGCTCTGGTTATTTTCATTAATTTAGTTTGGGTTGATTTTAGGTTGTTTGGCGACTTATGACATTTGGTGTCTTCATATGATTTGACTTGTGACTTTTGATACCTTCATGTGATTTGGATGACTATTTGGTGAATTTTTATATTTCATGTGATTTGAAACATTGTTTAGTAGATTTTGGTGCATTCATATGATTTGGAGGACTTTTTAGTGAGTTTTTGTGTTTCACGTGATTTGGAATACTGTTTGGTGAATTTTAATATTTCATGTGATTTCGAGGACTGTTTGGTGAATTTTGATGTTTCATGTGATTTGGAATACTATTTGGCAAATATTGGTGCCTTTATATAATTTAGATGACTATTTGGTAAATTTTGGTGTCTTTGTGTGATTTGGAGTACTATTTGGCATAACTTGTATTGACATAGGTCTAATTTGGTGAGATTATCCTCAATATCTTGAACCACTAATGTGGTTGTGTGACTTGCTTTAATGTCTTAGAATTGGCTTCAATAAATACAACTAGGGAGCAATATGGTTAATGTAGTATTGGTGGTTTTGGTGTAATCCTAACTATAGGTGTTAGTGATTTGGAGGACTAGCTAGGAAGTTTAGGGAGTAGCTCAAGGAAAGCTAGTAGAAGATTTCTGAAAGCTTTGTTATTTGTGCCTTGTGTCGTGGAGAACAACTGGAAGAAAGTCGATGGAGCAACAAGGGATAGTTGGCTAAAGACTTCTAAAAGTTGTATCTACTAAGGCTTTGGCATTGTTTTTGAGATTTGTGAGTATTTGGTTTAAGATGAGTTATTTGCATGTTGTGTTTATTACAAGCCATTTGTGCAGTTTGTCAAGTTTTCTTTATAAAGATTCTTTATTACATTTTATTTTTCAAAAGTTCAAATTAATGTAACAAGCTTAAGCTTTAGAAGCTTAAACTTTAGAAGCTTCAACTCGAGGGGAAGTATTAGAAAATAGAGATAGAATATATGACTAATAAGTCATTAGATTATTTAATTATATTATAATACTAAAAATAAGTTATAAGTTTAGCTAAGCTAGTAAGTTATTGAGTTTTATTAAAACTCTACCTCTTATACTGGCCCTATAAATAAAAGAGTAAGGTTAAGTCTTTTAATAAATTTAACAGTCTTATTTTTTCAATTGTATTATTTGTATTCACTACAAACTTTCTCTAACCTCTTTCTACTTCTTCTCCTTCCTAAAACCCTATTTATTTTCTCAATAATCAACAACATTACATTAACTATTATCATTAGTAATTGAAGCTGTTTTAATTTTCTCTTCCTCTTTACATATATCCTAAAATGAGCCATTTTTATACATAATTTACAATACACACAATGGATCAATTTCTCAACAAATTAAATTAATAATCATCAAAGTGTACAATTATGTATTAAATTATAAGAAATAAGAAACAGGTTGTAATTCCACATTATCTAGAACATGTACATAGCATACCCATTATCAAAGACAATAAATCTTTTGGCAACTGGTTACAATTTTACTCTTAGTAACTAATGATGAATTAGATGAAGTGCTAAATTCATGTTACTATTGTGCATTAATATGGCGCTAATAGAAGTAATGAAATTGTAAAGGGGTTCGTATATATCCTTAATCAAATCTATGATAAGGGTGCTTTATTGGTATCAATCTTTACTTAGTTCCTTCCAAAGTAATTTGTTTGGTTTTTTGTTACATTTAGTAATACTTGAATTTATGTTTACAAAAAAAAAAATCCTTCCATTTGTATAAATTGACTGCATCTGATTGACCTTCTAGTTGTACCATATAGTAAGTAATGATTATCTATATACTATATTTTTTACAATAATCCTCCCCAACATCTAGTTGTTTCATTTATATGTGAAGTGAAAAATGTGTAATTTAGGTCTGATGACCAATTAATTGAAGATTGATAGCAAGAATATATATATATATATATATATGTGTGTGTGTGTGCGTGCCCTAAGAGCCATTCATAGGATGATTATATGATCATACATTATATTGTGTTTTATTTTATATATATGAGGCATTTCAAATTATTGTGTTTGTTTTTCTATATTTATGTAATATGAGTGAATATAATATTTGTCCCAAGGATAGTTGTTTCTATAAACATTATTCTTAAATGTCCTTAGTCAAGTATTATTATGAATTGGTATGATAATATGATACGTGGAGACTAGTATGTATATTGGCTGATAACCAAATCTTACTAGTTATGGATATGAGATATCAAACCAACACATGGGTACATGTTAGAGAACTAGTGTACTAGCTAGACCCACCATGAAAATGCTATATGGATCATCGTGTAAGTGTCATAAGTAATTCTCAAAATGACAATGATATATGTGGTCCTTTGACTTGAGATCACCATTGTTCCCTACATAAGAAGTTATATACTTTGATACCACCTATGGTCATTTGTAATAGGGTTATCTACAAAGTTAGTTATTAGGTATATTACTAAGCATGTAGAGGGATGTGAGTGACCTAGATGGGATTTTGTCCCTCCTTTACAAGAGGAGTCACATCTGTGGGCCCCTTGATTGAGTATGACTACAAAATACATGTGATTTTAAAATATGATTTTAGGATCACTACCAACATAATGGAAACCTATAAGGTCCCACATGAAGAGTGAATAAAAAATTAGAGTTATTATAGTATTATTGGTACTTCTAGTTAGACAAAAGCTCCTAATTAGGATAAGGCCAATATGATTTGACTTTTACTTAAATTATAATACATTTGACTACTTATTAACTAGAACCATTCATTGGGCCTAGCCAATAATTCAAGGCCAATGTATTAAATTATCATGATACATTAGACTAATTATTAACTAGAACTATTTATTAGACCTAGCCAATAATCCAAGGCTAATGTATTCAACTATCATACTATATATGGATACATTATTAACTAGAAGCATTCAGTAGTCCTAACCAATAATCCAAATCCAATGTATTTAACTCTCTTAAGGAGTTTTGATTAAAGATTTCCTATAAATATAATCTTATGAAATCTTGGTTAGATAATCTAATGTATAGATAAGAAGAATATAAAAGAGGTAGAACCAAAATAGATCTAATTGCTAGCACTTCATGAGAGTTAAATTGTTTCATCTGATTCATTCACAGATCAAAGTTTTTGGGTTAGCTCATGTGGATACCTAGAGACACAACTCTATTGAATTGTGTTTCTAATTCAAATAATGGTTAAGTTCGTAATTCAGATTGTGGTTGCATTTGTGATTCAAAATCATAAAGGTGCGATCGAATTTATTTGTGTGGTGATGAAGGCAATTATGATTCTGACATTTCTATAGTAAGATGTTTTGTCACACTGTTATAGGCGTTTTCTAGTACCATATGAAGTGGGTTGGCAAAAGCCCAAGTCCAACTGGAAGGATCTCAGTCACTCAGGTCCCTGATGACCTCACATGAAAGCTCCAAGTCGCTACCTCAGCTAGCTCCCAGCTTGCAGGTCGTAGTCCTCAGCTAGCTCTAGCTCACTACAACAACTAGCTCCCAACTCGCAGGTCGCAGTCCTCAAGTAGCTCCCAGGCCGCCTCCTTAGCTAGCTCCCAGGTCACTACCTCAACTAGCTCCTAACACTTAGTTTCAAAAGAGAGCTCTAACACTTCCCTAGCTAATGTCAACTTGCAAAGTCAATCTACACAAAACGGCTAGAGGGGCCCACTCGCAGAAAGTAATCTATAAAAGTTGACTTGCAGGAGTCTCAGATGTCTTTTACATTTATTATTTAATGTAACATTTATAATTTATTAAATTATATTTATACCCCCTGCTTCTATAAATAAAGGATTAAGCCATTGTATTAGGGGACTCTCTGGGGGATTATATGTCGAAACTCTGTCAAAATAGGGGAAGTCATGAATAAAAACTTGTATCCTACAACTTTCACTCATAAATAAAATATTTCTGTAGACGTAAGGTTCGGTGCCGTCTAAATTTGGCTGAACCATGTTGAAAAATCTTGTGTTTAACTGTCCCTCATCTTCTTCTTGTCTTCTGCTTCCATTTACTACATTTTCAGCCAGATTATAACTTGAGGTGACAAGAACTATATGGTTAACTCGAGTTTGGCCCCGAACCAAATTTTACCGTTAACATTTTGGCACTAGAAGAAGGACCTCATCTGCACTCTGGTTGATTTTTCGTTCAACCATGATAACCATAGGAAAAACCACCACTGCAAGAAGATGTAATAATAGCATTCAAATAACCTTGATCATTTAATTAGCTTCCAGCAACTTAAATCCGAACTAGTATCTATGGAAACTCTTGGAACTCTCTTGTTTTCATGTTGTTCTTCGTTCAAGCATGCCTTTGTTTCTTAAGGTTGAAATGTTGGTGTCCCTTATCCGTCAGCTGTTGCATCAAAACTCTGGTTTTTGCTGATGGTGGTAGCAAGCCGGTGCTAAAACAGCCACAACCAGTGACCGTAGAATCAATCGTAACTCTGGATGCTCCCACGCCTCCCACAGCCATAAAAGTTACCACGAGGATAGCCTATTAAGGTCTTGAGCCCGTGAGGGGGGCTTCTTCCTGGTATTGATCTACTTTTGGACAAGTGAGCACAAAAGCCATAAAGTAGCTTGGTTCGTTGATGGGCTCACACTCCAACCATGCGGTGACTCGGTGCCACCATAGAGCAAAACGCTTAAAAAATGAACTCATACATCGGCCAAGCTATGTAGTTGGGTTTGCACAGCAATAATCGTGATGATGGGCACGTCCAATGATCATGCGACGTCTCTGGCTAATAACAAGCTCACACAATAGTAGTGTGATAGCACACAATGATGAGCTCGGCCATGTAGCTACTTAGAACTCATAGCAGTGAGGCAAGCTCGCACAATGATGAGCTCGGCCATACAGCACCTTAGACCTCGCATGGCCGTATAGCAGTTCTATTCATTGGTGAACTTTCAACCTGCAGTAACCCAGTTTATTGGCAAACTCACGGCCTGCAATAGCTCAGATCATTGATAAGCTCACACATCAGCTATGTGATAGCTCAATGCTACAACGAACTTGCACTTGTGAGTTATCAGCAACAGAGCTCACCCACGCGGTCGTGCAATAAAAACTCGATGACGAGCACACACAACCGTCACTCAGCAAGGCAAACTCTAATGACAAGTCCAGCCATGCAATGCCTCACTTCGACAAGGAGCCAGCAGCATCAAGGAGCCCATGGCTTCAAGGAGTTCGTAGCGTTGCGGTCTAATGACGAGCACACAGTAACCCCAGCGTTCGTGATGAGCTCGCACCATCATGTCGTGACTTGAGTTGTTCATGCCAACTATGCAGCATCTCGTTTCAATAGTGGATTTGCAAAATAGTCATATAGTGGTTTGGTTCAACAACAAAGCCCATGCAGTAGCCGTGCATTATTGTCTACAACAACCATAGTGACTCAGTTCGTGATGAACCCATGTGGTCATGTAACATTTGGGTTCAATGTTAAACTCGCTACAGACGTGCAACAGTTAGATCGGATGATGGGCTTTCATACAACAATCATGTAGCGAGAAAGCCCCAACAACGAGCTTGCACAGTGATATGCAACATCCAGGTTCGGTGTTCACCAACCATGGTAGTGTGATGTTGAACTTACAAGGCCAGGTAGAGCGTGCTAGCCTTCATGAAGAGGCAGCTGCAACATTCCATTTTTTTATGAAAATAAATATAAAAGTTGTGGTCTTCAAAGCCCTTAAAGTTAGCTAAATAATTATGAAGCTGAGAATACCCTTGGCAGCGCGCACTACTTCGCGAGTTGAACTCAGCGACACTATTCAAAGGCGATTGCAAAATGAAGATGGCATCATGAGATAAAGTGCATTCCTGTGACCTCTAATTCACGCCATCAATACTCGCGAGACCAACTTCAGCAAATGAAAGCACAACAGCTTCCAAATTATCCCTTCAAATTTCACAAGCTTAAATGCCAAGCTGAATAAAAACTTATTGCGGAGGTCTTGTTAGACCAGCTCCAGCAACACTATGGCTTGCATTTGGACAAGCTAAGCTATCATTCCTTATTCATCTGAATGAGCAGGATATAATTTCTTGTCCCAATATTAAATATTTTATTACGATTAATTTTTACTCCCTTTTTCAGAGCTAAAGTTGCACCATTGGGTGCCCAGGTAGGTCGTATAGATACACCCAATAAGCACCCAAACTCATGCCAGCCAAGACGACCCATGGGAGAGAGGCCAAAGGCCACTCGTGCTCCCATGGTGGGACAAAACCCCGAGATGATTGCCAAAATGGGACAATACCTCTAGGCACAAGTGCGATGGTTAAATCGCACCTAATCAGCTCTAGCCACCCTCTCCTACAAGGTGCCTTTCTAAGGCAAAGCTATGTCTGGGTCGAACTCCAATGGAAACCCCCATTAACACTCCAAACACCTTGATTATCATGCATCTGTGTGACCCTCCTGGCTATTCAATATGGCACATATGCATTTAAATCATGAAGTCTATTTATATAATTATATGATATACTAATATTTGTTCTCAAAGTCGATTGACTCATCAAGCATTCCTTTTATCTAACGATTATTAAGTCATGATTTGTAGGAACTTATATCAGCATGGCATATCAAGCTTTTGCCAGTAGAAGTCTAACTCCCAGTCTATAAAACAAACTAAGAGTTGGGGGCTTATGGCATTTTCTAGTACCATATGAAGTGGGCTAGCAAAAGCCTAAGTCTAACTGGAAGGTTCTCAATCACTCAGGTCACTGATAACCTCACATGAAAGCTTTAGGTCGCTACCTCAGCTAGCTCTAGCTTGCTACAGTAGCTAGCTCCTAACTAGCAGGTCGCAGTCCTCAGTTTGCTCTAGCTCGTTACAGCAGCTAGCTCCCAACTCACAAGTCGCAGTCCTCAGTTAGCTCTCAAGTCACCTCCTCAACTAGCCCTCAGGTCGCTACCTTAGCTACCTCCTAATACTTAGCTTCAAAAGAGAACTCTAACACTTTCTCAACCAATATCAACTTGCAAAGTCAATCTACACAAAGTGGCTAGAGGGGCCCACCCACAGAAAGTAATTTGCAAAAGTTGACTTGCATGAGTCTCAAATGTCTTTTACATTTATTATTTGATATAACATATTTATAATTTATTAAAGTATATTTGTACCCCTTGCTTCTATAAATAAGGGGTTAAGCCATTGTATTAGAGGACTCTCTGGGGGATTATATGTTGAAACTCTGTCAAAATGGGGGAAGTCATGAATAAACACTTGTATCATATAACTTTTACTGATAAATAAAATATCTCCGTGGACGTAGGGTCCGGTGCCATCCAGATTTGGCTGAACCACGTTAAAAAATCTTATGTTTAGCTATCCCTCATCTTCTTCTTGTCTTCTACTTCCATTTACTACATTTTCAGCCAGCTTGCAGCTTGAGATGACAAGAACTATACGATTGGCTAGAGTTTGGCCCTAATGTAAATTTTACCATCAACACACACTACAAAAGTATGACACTTACCACTAATGTATGACTTTCTTCGCATGGATTCTTGGTGACATTTGAAGGATTTGTTTTAATTTTCTATTGTGCATGCTCCTCTAAAACCTAACAATATATACACTGATATACATAAATATGTTTTAGTAAAATAACCAATTAGAGGTTCAAAGTCAGACTCTTTTCTATCCAAGCTCAATTATACTTGGCTTTAGATGTTGATGTTTGTGAAGATATATTTCTCTCATAGGCATAGATTTATGTTTGAGATGCATTTTTATTTTCTATATCACACAAGGTTGGATTGCTAGCTTTTCACCTGGCATTAGTGAAGAAACCCCCAAGATGCCCTTGTGTTGTGGGCATTTCCTTCTATTCTATATTATGGGTAGTGGGAGAAAGGAATTAAGTATGCAAAAGAACATGTAGAAATGAATGTTAATTATGTACTTGAATTAAGGAGGTCCTGTATATACAGATCAGACAAAGAAATTACAAAAGTAGTCTTTGAGTTGGCAGTTTTAGCAAGAAATTTCATACTTGCTCTGGTTGGGAAAGATATTCTTATTAAATCCATGTCTAGATTCCTATCTCTCACATATTCTAGCATGGTAAGCATGGTTTTTAATACATCACGTTTACTGAGATTTCAAAATTTGTATTGTGGAATATGGATTAACGGCAAAATAGATGCAACGGGATCAATTTTGTTCCTCTTGATTCGATTGTTCTAACATGCCATAATTAGGTCTTTGTGATAATTCACTGTGTGTTTAGAAACTATCAAGAGTTTTAGGTTTGAAAATTGAAGTTGATCTAATACCATATAAATAAATAAGAAAAATAAATAATTGTATTTTGTTGGACAGCTCTGACTCTCCTTAGTTTGGTTGCTATAACTATCATAAAAGCTCCACTACTTTTGAAAGACCATATAGTTCAAAGTTATAAAGTTCAGGTAACTATCTTGCTTAATTGTAACAAGATCAAATAAATGCCTAAAAGTTATTTGTGAAGTATTCATTCTATCAAAATGTGTAATTACTACTTGAGATAAGTGGGCATCATTTCAAGTTAATTTATTTTAAATTCTCATTTCATACATCAATTATGTGTATTCTTGAGATAAGTTTTGATTTTAGGATGAAAGGATTGAGTTGGTTTATGTACAGGTTGATTGTGCCAATTTTAGACAAAATTCCTACTTATCTCCTCCCCCAAAACCCCATGAAGAGTGAACAAATGAAGATTAATCATCTAAAATTTCCTAAATGTGAACATTAGAAAGTGGTTGTTATCCATATTTTATTGTCTTGTCAAGCTTTTCAAGCATGAAAGGCACAGACCCTATTGAAGAAGAAGTTGATGCCCTAATCTATGTTTGGCTCTATACATAGATGTCATTGGTACTTATGTTCCGAATGAAAGAGCAGGGGACCCAAATTGACAGCAATTAAATAAGAAAGAAAACAAAAAGTCTCAATTGATGATAAAATCAGGATACCTAAATTGATAGCAAACTAGATAGCAACAAAAATATTGTTCATGACAGTAATAAAGAAAATAAGTAGAAAAAGAATACCTAGCACAGAGAAATAAGGATAAAAAAGAACGACGTTGAGAGCAAGAAGCAATCTTCATAAGGGAGAGTACTTTACGAGTGAGAAGAGGGCTTTTTTTGTTTCAGCTAGGCAAGAATTTTTGAAACCTTAATGGAGGAAAGGAATTCAAATGGATGGAATTACTTAAGGTTAAGAATGAAAATAAATTCCATCACATGGGAACCAAACAATAACTAAGGGAGTCAAGTTTTTGATTCTGTTAGTAACCCATTAAACTCCTAACCAAACATTTCCTATAATTCTAACACATTGTGCCACTTCCTTTATCTTCTTTTCATTTTTGAGTTCAATCCTCTAATGAATACAAGGTTTAATCTCTTGCCTTTTAAATGTTCATTTAGTTTTAGTTAAAGTAATGAAAGAAAGATTCTTGCATTGTTTAGCTGGTGAGAAAATGTGGGCAATCATTGTTATTGTGTCTTTTTTTTTTTTTTCACTAAGGATCCTCCTATTATTTGCCTAGTGAGAAAATTTGATACAAGGTGTTAAAGTTGGTGTAAACTAACTCAATTTGACGAGAATTTTTATATATTTTCCCTTGATTTTTTATAAAAAATTAAAATTTAAAATTAAAAACATAGCAAGAGAATAATTAGAAGAAAAGGCAGCAAGTTTTTATTTGCAAAGAAACAAAAAAAAAGTGCTTTTCTTTATGAATTATCTAAAATTTAATTATTTTTACCTTTTTATTTTTCATTTTTTTAATATTTGAGATGGACTCAAGTCAAAAATATTACAATGTTCATCTTCACCTAAGAACTATTTTTTCTTTTTTAAAACATGTATTATGTTTCGGTGCACCCTAAAAAAAGCATATTGATATATATTTTTTAAACTTTTTCATTAAAAGGTGTAATTTAAAAAAAAAAAACCTAAAATTTTTAGAATTTTTTTTTATTGTAACTTTAAATGATGGAGTTGCAACTTTTTATGTAGGAAAAATACACTTTATCTACCTATGGTATGTCCCTAGTTTCAACTTACCTATCTATAGTTTAAAGTGTTGCAAAGAGTTAAACTTTGGTTTACACTATTAATACTTTATTACCCACATGTGCTAAATTTTTTGCCCAAATCTAACAAAATTTATCATATATTAGTTATGTGCTCCCTAATTATTGCTAATTTGACCCTAATTATACTCTCATCATTCCTAGTTTCCTCTTTTATCTAAATTTGAAGCTAAAGAAATTTTATAGAAATCAAAAATAAATTTTTCTTTAAGATTTCAACTAAGAAATAATTTAAGTTAAAAAAAATGCACAACATCGTGTTGATTTTAAGTGTTACAGGTAAAATTAATTTGAATAAAAGTTATAAGGTGTTGACGTTGGATTTTAGTTATCACCCAAACTCCGACCAATGGGGAAATTCTTACGGGATCTCAGACCTATATTCGGTTTAGGCATAGTAAAATAGCAAAATAAATAGAGAAGAAGGGAAGAGCAAAGAGAATACATAGGATTTAACGTGGTTCGGTCAAATTCGGATATTACCAGACCCTACGTCCACAGTAGCGTGTTATTGTTATGGTGTTTTTACAAAGATACAACACCTGGATTTTCTCTTTTTTCTTTGTAGAATCTCTACCTACGTTCTTTTTCATCTCTCTTTACAGAAGGCTTCCCCCCCTCATATTTATAAAGGAGAGGAGGTCACAATAGTAATTACATATGCAGTAAATCTATTACATTAACATTTAATGTACAAGATAGGATATACAGATTAAATCTCATTTTTCAGCTACTGCAGATTATCTTCTGCGGGTAAGTCCTATTTATTTGTTTAGGCAGAGTATGACTTGGTCTTCTGTTTGGCAAGGTCTCAAGGTCGCTAGTCAGGCTTTACCGGCTAAGTCGTTTAGTCCACAAGCGTGTCTGTTCTTCGGAGTGGAGAGGCCGAGCTCGCTCTCTTGTGCACGAGCTCAAGCTGATGAGGTCGTTTCACGACGTGACCTGACAATGAGGTAACCTGGACGCTCTTCGAGCTGTTCCTTTCACCACTCTTGAGCTACACACAGGCCTTCTCGGGTCAAATTGATTTTCACATAAAACACGAGCCCCCCAACTCGTAGCTAGCTCTGCGGGCTGGGAGTTAAAACTCTCCGATTTCTGAACCGTCAGCCTTTTCCTGAGACTATGATTTCATCTGCGCTAGGCCATGTTTCTCATGGCACGTGTTCGGCAGTTGTTGGTGAGTCAACCTTAGCCCTTTCCAATGCCATTAATGGTGATAGTTGGGGGAAAAAGATCTGGATCCTTCGGTAAAGCCGGCCCTAGCTCTATATAAGTGAAAGGCAATCCCTTCCATCATAACACTAAGCAAATCATGGAGTTCCTTGATAAACCTCTTCCATTCCTGGCATTCTATCCTCCCATAAAGGCATGTATGGTCTATTACATAAAAGGTTTAGAAGGCTCGACTTCCCTGCTAACATGGAGAGATCTCATATGGATCTCAGATTACGTCCTCTTGGCTTCGCTGTGAGGTCATTGTTCGGTTAGCCAAGCTCCCGGGACTTCCTAATTAGATTCCTTCAAGAGGAGCAGGTGGTCGAAGAAAATAGGGAGTTGTAGTGCTACCGCTGATTGTGCATTGGAAGAAGAAAGTTCGGGACCTCAACGGCACACGAGTTCCACCTAGCCGAAGTTCGGCCCTTTACGACTGGTCTCTTCCATTAATCATAGGTTTTCCCTTTTGTATTTAGATTAGCTTACATCCAAATCTTTCTGATGTACATCTGCCTCGTTGAGGTCTTTTAGTGAATAAAACTTCAACTTCTTTCTACAGTTTTTTGTTTGTCACCTTTGCTTTTTTGCATTTCATAAAAACATTCTGGTTTGAATAATTTGTGCGACTTGCGCATAGTGGGAAGGTAGCATGAGTTGCAAATTAGAGCGATATCATACTCAAGCCAATCCTGTGGCCAAATAAATAAACAAATTAGTGTGAAAATCATTAAATAATAAAATAAGTTCACATGAGAGCTACAAAATTAACAAGTGAGCAATCTCATGCTCGGGCCGATCTCGTGGCTAAATAGATAAGTGCATATGAGAGTTGTGACTTAATTGATTTCACATGAGAGTTGTGAAATTAACAAGTAAGCGATCTCGTGCTCAGGCCGATCTCGTGGCCAAATAGAAAAGTGCGCATGAAAGCTGTGACTTAATTGAGCTCGCATGAGAGCTATGAAATTAACAAGTGAGCGATCTTGTGCTTGGGCTGATCTTGTAGCCAAATAGATAAATGCACATGAGAGCTACGACTTAATTAAGTTTGCATGAGAGAAATTACCAAGTAAGTGATCTCACGCTCGGGCCGATCTCGTGGCCAAATAGATAAATGCGCATGAGAGCTGCAACTTAATTGAGTTCACATGAGACCTATGAAATTAACAAGGTTGATCGATCTTGTGGCTGGGGTGATCTTGTGCCCAAATAAAAAGTGATCGATCTTATGCCAAATAAAAGGTGATCGATTTTGTGGTCGGAGCGATCTTGTGCCCAAATAAAAGGTACCAAATAGGTGATTCACTTGTTAGAAGAAAACTTAACATCAGTAGTTGTATTCAAAATGTTTATACAATTTACAAATGAGTATAAGAGTTTAAAAGATCATCCTTACTCTTGCTCAGCGTCCCGTCGGGATGATCCATGCTGTTGCCTAGAGGGCTACACAACATAGTCATGCAAACGACCTCTTTTGATAAGATCCTCTATAGCGTCTCTCAGTGCCCAGCACTCTAAGGTGACGTGCTTAAACTCGTTGTGGTATGCACAGAACTTCCCTCGGTTAAGTCTGGACTTGTTGGGAGTCCTCAAGGGTGGAGGCTTTCCGAAGTCCTCTTTGTCCCTTTCCATTGCAAAGATCTTATCCTGAGCATCTGATAAAATGCTATAAGTTTTGTGACAACCTGGGAATGGGGGTCACTCGTCCTTGCTCTTCTTAGTGAGCTGGAACTCAGGGCTGTCATTTTCATTCCCACGGTTACCCCTCTTCTTATTTTGAGTCAAGTTGCTCAACTCAGACTTCTGCTGGTTGAAAATTTCATCCTATCTAACCTGTTTCACGACCCACTTGTAGAATTCACTTAGGCTGCCAACCGAGGATTTATACAGACTTTTGAAGAGCTTTTCATCTCGATGAAGTCCCGCCGAGATAGCAGTCAAGATAGCCTCATCCAAAGGCTTTTCGACATTATAGATCTCACGCCTGAAACGACCTATGTAGTCTTTTAGCATCTCATGCTTGCCTTGGAAAATTGTAGCGAGATGGCAATGGGGCGCGAGCTGCTTCTGCAACACTCGATACTGATCAATAAACTTTTCTTGGCATTCCTTCCAACTGTTAATGCTACAATCTGGGAGATTTCTGAACCATGCTCGAGGAATTTCACCCAAGGTAGCAGGGAACATGCGACACCTAATTAAAGGGTTGCAAGCTTGCAAATTCATCTAAATGTTGAACAAGTCCAGGTGGTTGTGTGGGTCACTATCTCTGTCATACAACGGAATGGCTGGAACTTTGAGCTTACACAGGAGGGTTCCTCCATGATTTCCCTAGAGAAGGGAGTTCGCTCCCTAAAGTAATCCTGGTCATTGTGACTCTAAGGATGCTTTTCCCGGTGCTTGACCCTCTGAAGAAGGTCTTCCACCAGAACGTCCAAGCCCTCTAGTCCTCGGCTAGAGACTTGGTGGCTTGGTTCAATGTTCCAACCATGTGGATGGTGATGCGAAGTCTGTTCTTGGTGAACTTCACCGGAACACTCGACCTCAGGTATGGCGGTCTCAGCCCGCCTTTACACATTCTAGGCTTGTGCTTGCACTAACATTGTGTCTATCTTAGCCAGTTCTCCCACCATGTGCTCAAGTTTCTCCTGACACTGGAGCCAGGTTTGTGGTCTGTCGATGCCGTTGGCAGCGAGAATAGGTTGCACTAAATTGGCTGGAGGGACGCCAATAGTTACTCTGATAATAGGAGCAATAGAAGAATCTGTCATCGAGACATAACCATCCGGGGGATGGGGTTGTGCATTTGAAACTCTAGTGGCTCTTCCCTTGGCCATCGCAGCAGAAAACAGACTAGAATATGTGAGATCCCCATAGACGGTGCCAAAATGTTGATGTCAGATTTTGGTGATCGCCCAAACTCCGGCCAATAGGGGGATTCTTATGAGATCTCAAACCTATATCCAGTTTAAGCATAGTAAAATAGCAAAATAAATAGAGAAGAAGGGAAGAGCAAAGAGAAGACACAGGGTTTAACATGATTCGGCCAAATTCGGATACTACCGGACCCTACGTCCAGGATAGCGTGTTATTGTTATGGTGTTTTTAAAAAGATACAACACCTGGATTTTCTCTTTTTTCTCCGCCAGAGTCTCTGCCTACGTTCTTTTTCATCTCTCTTTACAGAAGGCTTCCCCCCTCATATTTATAGAGGAGAGGAGGTCACAATAGTTATTACATATGCAGTAAATCTATTACATTAATATTTAATGTACAAGACAGGATATATAGATTAAATCTCCCTTTTCGGCTACTACAAATTATCTTCTGCAGGTAGGCCCCATTTGTCCATTTGGGCAGAGTATAAATTGGTCTTCTATCTGGCGGGCTCTCAAGGTCGCTGGTCACGCTTTACCGGCCAGGTCTTTTAGTCCACAAGTGTGTTTGTTCTTCGGAGTGGAGAGGCCGAGCTCGCTCTCTTGCGCACGAGCTCAAGCTAGCGAGGTCGCTTCGTGACGTGACCTGACGATGAGGCGACCTGAACGCTCTTCAAGCCAGTCCTTTCGCTGCTCTCGAACTGCACATAAGCCTTCTCAGATCAAACCGATTTTTACATACAACATAAGGTAAAATTGAAACTCGAATGAATGTTAGAGGGTTAAAAATATATCTTACCCAAAAATAAATAGAAACTTTATTAAGTTTCTTTAGTACTTATTATCCCAATAATTCCGGGGATATGGTGTTTTTCCCTTTTATTATTATAATGAGAAAAATACACTGATTTCCCTCTATTATTTAAAAATCCCACAAATCTTTCCTGTACTTTCAAATTCCACGAAAAAGATATGCATCTGAAATATTTCTCAAAGATGCTAAGATTCTATACAAAACAATGTTTTAATAAAATAAAAAATCTAATGACTAAAATGTTCCAAATTTAATATATAATAAAAAGAATTTCTCATTTTTTTCCTTCTCTCCAATAAAACTTTATCATATTTATTTCAGCGAATAAAATTAACATTTTATATCATCAATCAATAGTTTTTATTTTTCCTCATTTTTATTAAAATAATATTTTATCCTTTTTTTTAAATATTTTCCTTTAAAGAAAGCTATATTTGTGATATTTAGTCATCACTGTTATACTGTAGTTCTAAATTCTCTCTACCTCATTCATATATAGCTCCAAATTGTTAATGTGCTCCACAATCTGCAAATAGCCTTGAACAAAAGAAGCCAGCTAATATATAATTCATACAAGGATAATTTTGGCCTTTTTTCGATCAAATTTAGCTTCTAATAAATTGATTAACATTAACCTGACAAAAATTATTAAATAAGATTTAAGTACGATGAATTTTAAACTTTAAAAAATGTCTGTATATGTTTTGGAATTGGAAAGGAAATTCACATAGTTTCCAAATACTACAGGGGTCAATATATTTTTCTTGGTTACAATTCTAACACACAGTGCCACCTCCTTTATCTTCTTTTCTTTTTTGAGTTCAATCCTCCCATTGAGTATAAGGTACCTTGTTAATATGTTGTCTTTTGATTGTTCGTTTAGCTTTAGTTGAAGTAATGAAAGAAGGATTCTCAAGTTGTTTGGCTGGTGAGAAAATGTGGGCAATCATTGATATTGTTTTATATATATTTTTTTTTACTAAGGATCCTCTTATTGTTTATTAGAGTGAGAAAATTTGATACAAATTGTTAAAGTTGGTGTAAATTAACTCAATTTGAAGAAAATTTTTGTATATTTTTCCCTTGATTTTTTTATAGAGACATTAAAATTCAAAATAAAACATGACAAGAGAATAATCAGAAGAAAAGGCAACAAGTTTTTATTTGCATAAAAACCAAAAAAGAAAGCGTTTTTCTTTGTGAATTTTCTAAAACTTGATTATTTTTTATCTTTTATTTTTCCTTTTTTTTAATATTTGAGAAGGACTCAAGCCAAAAAAAAAAAAATACAATGTTCACGTTGACCTAAGAATTCTTTTTTCTTTATTAAAATATGGGTTATGTTTTGGTCCAACCTAAAAATTTTTTATTAATACATACTCTTGTAATTTTTTATTAAAAATTATAACTTTTTTCATTAAAAGTTACAATTTTTTCACAGAAATCCAAAAATTAAAAAAAAAATCATTACAACTTTAAATGATTGAATTATAACTTTTTATGTAAGAAAAATACATTTTATTTGCCTGTAGCATGATACTAATTGCAATTTATCCATTTTTGTTTTAAAGTCTCGTAAAAAGTCAACATATATTTGTATTATTAACACTTTATCCACTTATATAACTTAACCCTAATTGAACCCTAATCATTCCCAATGTCTTTTGCCTAAATATGAAATTGAAGAAATTTTATAGAAATCAAAGATAAATTTTCCTTTAAAGTTTTGGATTTAGGCAAAAAAAGAAATTAAAAAATATGATATGAAATCAATGTCAGATTAGAATTAATTACGAAGGACATGACTAGTATGTAATAAAATTTATTAGATTTTGATGAAAAATTAATACATGTGGGTAAAGTTTAATAGTATATACTATAGGTTAACTCTTTACAGCACTTTAAACTACAAGTAGATAAATTAAAATGAGGATCATATTACAAGTAGAGAAAATGTATTTTACCCTTTTATATATGTATTACACATAAAATTTATATATACTTATAGCTTTTTATAAGATTTTATATAAAAATAAATTTTATAATATTCACGTCAAACTCTTACAAAAACTCATAAAGTTTCTGAAGTGCCTAGCCCAGCAAAAAGGGGTCACTCCAAGGATATGTTTGGTTTATGGAATGTTTTATTCCCGGGAATATTTTATTTCTGGGAATGAGATTCCCAGAAATGAGATACATGGGAAAGTCTTATAAATATGTTTGGTTGTCACTTTACTTTCTCAGGAATAATTTGGTGCATTCTTAACAAATTTCATTCCCATATTTTAATTAGGGATAATTATGTAAAAATAGATGCTAAAATTTTTTTATTCCCTCTGGAATATTTTATTCCCACCCTCACAGGTGGGAATAAAATTTTTAACTTTTTTTTATAAATTTTATTCCTGGACATCTTTTATGCCTGGGAATAATTTTTATCTCTTGTATCAAACATGGGAAACTTTTATTCCCACCTTACTTTTCCGGGAATAAAAAAATATAACTGATACCAAACGCATTTAAAGAGAAAGGACTTATGGCTTTGGATAGATAAGGATTACGAGTTTTCTTCGACCTAAAGAACAGAAAAAGATCTTTGTGTGTACTCATCGACAAGAGACCATTAAAATTTCAATTTTATCTTATACACAGTAGGATTAGTGGAGCAATATAGCTTCAGCTGAAAGTGCCAACTTTTTTCTATGCTAATGTTTTGTTATCTTGCAACTTTGTGAGAAAAAGTTGGAAATATGTACGAATTATATATATATATATATAAATATTCAAAAAATTAAAATTTATTGTTTAAAGTTGTGTAAATTTTTTTGAAAAAAATTCTTATTCTTATATAAAAATTATAACTTTCAAAGAAAAAATTACAAAAAATATAACAAAATTTTCACAAAACTTACTAAAGTATGTATGGAAATTAATTTTTTTAAAAAAATTATAAGCGTAACCCTTGCTATGATTTCCCTATCATACTTCCTTAATTTATAGGAGATATATGAATTGGTTCTGTGATTTATAGTTTAATTTAGAGTTCCTAGTCTTTTGCCACATGATGCGATGGAAAACTATAATGGATTTATGTTCAATATGATGATAAGATTTAATCAAGAAAACATTTTTAATTTTACCATTAACATCATGTGATCCATTAAATATTTGCTTAATATAATAATTAAAATTTTTAGCAATCAATTATAAGTCTAACAATCAATTATAATTCTTTTTTGAAATGTTTGGTTGCACTTTTAAAATTTTTCAACAATCAAACAATAATCCTAATTAAATCATTAATTTGTTACTCAAAGTAGATTTATTTAAATAGCTATAATAAAAAAGAGAAATATTAAGATTTGCATCTATATTAATCTCATTTTCCTTTTCTTTTATATTCATCTTCCTTATTCAAAAAATAACAACAAAACTTCCCCTCCTTCTCTTCTTTTATTGTATTTTTTAATAATTTAATACTAAATAAAATATGTATAATCAATTATTAAAAGATATTACCAAAAATAAAATGTATTTTATATATTCAATTATTTTAAAATCAATTATTAATAATCAATGATATCTTTACCATATCAAACAAGCCTTAAATTTCCTCTTAATAATTATCAATTTAGAGTCTCATTATAATTTTGTATTCTAATTAAAATTTTTAATTTTCAATTTAATCAAATTTATCAATGTGGAACAATTTATATAATCATATATTAAAAAAATTAAAATAAACTATTATATTTAAGTGGAACTAAACGAAATTAATTTATAAATTACATACACCAAAATTTTCTTCTTGCAACCATTTGAAAGCCCAAAGAATTTGAAGGTTTCTTTTGCTTAGGATAATGAGCCCAAAATAAGAAAACATGATCTATCACTTAACCTATTCAAGTTAAACCATCTAGTAAAACCCCAACATGAGATAGAGAGCTAAGATGAACTAAGTGTCACCCATTTCATTGATTTTATTCTTGAATTCCTCTAGCAAAATTGGAGGAGAGTATGGTCATTTTGACAACATTAGCTCCAGCTTGAATGGATTTGCGTTTTTATTACTATTCTTGCCCTAGCAATATTATCTCATACTTTCACTTAGACCACACCAAGTAAAAGGTTAAGTTGGAGATTGTCCAAAGGCATTGGACTACAGCAACTTCTTTTGTTTATACTAATGCTATTAGTGCAACCATAATTACTTAACATCTTTTGCTTCGAAGAGAATTAGTCTAGAAATTATATTCTTGCTTGGCATAATTGCTTTATTCTATTTTCTTCCTGTTAATATATGATTGTTGGGTTTTTTTTTTAAATTGCAAATTATTCTCTTCAATTTTAGATATTTGCATTTAACATTCATGATTATTATTTTCGTGCTCAATTTAATATAAAATTTTATTAAAAAAAATAAACATAATATGAATGTCTTGTCATTTAAATTTAATAACAATTCAATTTATATACTATTTTTTTAATTTTTTCTATTTTAGGTGACATGGTTAACTTGTTCAATGCAAATAGAAAAGCATCTTATTATAATTTTTATATCTTTATTTTTACATCAATTTAATATAACATTTAAATTTCTCTCAAAGTTATAGAAAAAAAGTCTTATATGAATATAATTTACAATTTATGAATAATTATAAAAAATAATCATAAAAATTAATAATTATGAATATTAAATGTGATTTCTTGAAAGTTAATAGGGATAATTTGAATTTTTTTCTTTTTTTTTTATTTAATAACTTTGTGATGAATTGAGGTTGACTAAGAATCAAGAACTGATAGTTGTATCTGTAAGAACGGGCCCAGTCAAGGAGGAGAAATTTCAAAAAAATTTCTTCAGAAAAACCCTCAACTGGCCGAACCCCTCTCCCAGATTTCCCTTTGTGTAGAGGTTTCAATTAAAGAAATACAAGAGAGAATTAAACTA